>OZ012738.1:172095325-172317825 GCA_963859935.3 Lathyrus sativus | reverse complement strand
CAACAATGTGGGCACATGATTTCTGATTATGAAGAGTCTGATGACCTTTTCACTGATGAATTCATCGCAGCTGGGGAAGAGATACAATCCATAAATTAGGAAAGCCATGATTGCTTCAAAGGTTCCTAAGTCTCTGTTATCATAATAGAACTCTGCTATTTCCATGAATGGTCTTGTTTCCATTCCAGAGAAACCGTCCATATTAACCAACTGAGCAGGCAGCTCCGTTGGCTCGAGATGTAGCGCTTTGGCAAGTTCTTTCCTTCTTGGTTTACCATAGTGTGGTGTGAAGGTTAGAGGAACTTTCAAATAGGCATAATACTCTTCCAGCGTTGGGAGCATTTGAAAATCCGGGAAGACGAAGCAATGATATACTGGATCATAGAATTCAACGAGTGCTTGTAGCATGTCTTTGTTAACTCTTGCGTTTAGTAGTGGCAGTAGATCTCCATACTTGGTGATAAATGCAGCAGGGTTCCTGAAAAGGCCTCCCAAAATTCTGAGATTGTCTAATCTCAAGCTCAGAAATGAAAATCTGCTTCGGCGTTCCATAACAATGTCTGTAAAAGAAATTTTTTGAATTCATTGAATGGTTAGAAAAATGCGAGAATGCAAATGCGAAATGCAACAGGTTTTACCAAACTCAGAAGATTAATTACGTCAAACCCCTTATTTCATTAATTGTTGGAAAAAGTTACAACTTTTGAAATACAATACAAGAAACCTAAGTTTACATCGGGAAACTAGGTCTTATGGTCTATGTCAGGAACTTCAATTGCGAGGCCTCTTTAATTTCTTCGGCATTGCATTTTCCATCACCAATTTGTCCACTATGCCTTTCCATGCTCCAGAGGTAGGAGGAACGTTTGAATACTCGTGAACACTTTGAGTAGGTTTGACGCTGGAGAAAAATAAGTTCTCCTTTGTTGCTTCCCCATTGATAGAAGAGGAATTGACAAATTCTTCAACTTCTGGAAACAACACCAATCCATAGATCAAAAGAGCCAGTACTGCTTCGAATGCATCCATACAACCTTCTTTGGCAAGATAAGTAGCTTTCTTAACTAAGAAATTAGAATGGAAACCTTTGACTCTGCCTTTGGTGGCACAGTTAGCTTTAATTTCTGATACTTCAACGTGAAGAGCATCTGCTATTTCTTTTGGTGAAGGTAAACTTTCTAAGCCACTGTAAGGTTTCTGATCTTTTACAAGGACTCCCACATAGTAGGCATATTCTTCCAAGGTTGGAATTAACTGATAGTCGGGAAAAGTGAAGCAGTGATACAATAGATCATGGAACTGAACCAAAGTGTTGAGAATTCCTTCTTCCATCCTGTCTTGACTATACTTATTACCTTCCCATATCTTTTTCCAAAGTCTTTTAAAACCATAGTCCTTAGTTTCCTTAACTCAGATGTATCAGACTTCTTGAAATTGCATTTCTTGGTGTTTCTTGTTCCAATATCCATGATATATCTAGAGTTTTAATCAAAGAAATCAAACGAGCTTTACAAAACCAGTTGCAAAATGATATGCCATGATGAGATGATGAGATGATGCACACATATCACATAGGAAAATATTCACAAACATAATGCACATGCACACACAAGGCTTCCCTAA
The DNA here is from genome assembly GCA_963859935.3 of Lathyrus sativus. Classification (NCBI taxonomy): domain Eukaryota; kingdom Viridiplantae; phylum Streptophyta; class Magnoliopsida; order Fabales; family Fabaceae; genus Lathyrus; species Lathyrus sativus. Next base: position 172,316,202 of record OZ012738.1, on the reverse strand, counting down.
GCTCAAGGTTAAAGCATGGAGTTACAAGGTCTACCCATCCCCCGGGATTTGTACTATAGGTTAATTGTACTTGCAGAACGGGTTCTATCAAAGTTCCCAGAGTTATAGTAAATCCTTCGGATATTATCAACCAACACAATTACTCGTGTGAGTCGACAATATTCTCAAGATAAACTTGTCTGAGTGTAGTATCGCGTAACAACTATTTTGTGACTACTCCCTAATAGTTTCTGCACTATGTCCTAAAAAGGCTTAGTGGGGTACAAGTGTTACTAAAGGTCCTCAGTTTCACAAACTCTCAGGTCGAAACGATTAATGAAATGCATGACTACTCATACATCACCAATCATCTCAAGGAGGTCTTAACTGAGCATGATTACATCATATGTCAAACTTGGTATCATTGACTTCTTCTCCCCAAGCAGAGTTTGTTATTGATTTCCTCATCAGGAAAATCAGTAGAAGTTGATATCCCTAGCAGGTCCAAAGCCTAATTGTCACTGGCACTTCTCTTCATCATAGTCCAAGGGATGTTTCCCCTGCAGATGTCGGTTATTCCTGCCTCCTGGTAGAATTGAAGTCCTTTTGGTTTTCTCCAGCAAAGTTTACAACTGGGAAGGCAATTCAATCTGTCTTCGTCAGTGGAGTTATTTCTGGTTTTTCAGCGCTTCTTCCTGTGGAGTGCCCTTTTACATATCATACGCATCATTACATTGCATCCTCAAATGCATAGAATTTTCATTTCGTATAGAGCATTACGCTATAGAAAAATTCAAGTATATGCATTCAAAGCATAAGCCAGATGGTGTACCCCCTTGTTAAACCTTGTTAGACTATGGCACGGATCTAGAAGGGGGGGTTGAATAGATCCCCAATTAAAATTTGAGTCGTCTCTACCAATTAAAAATTGGTTTTGAAAATTTGTTTTTAAGTGCGGAAGCGGCCGAGGAAAATATAGTCTAAAATGAACGGTTATTGGAAAACCGGATATGCGTAAGCCTTTGGATTAATGACAATATGGAAAATAGAATCACAACACTAATCACACTTATCAATGATCTACTTCAGTTGTTAGGATTCCTAGTTCCAATGATTCAAAGAGCAAACCAAACTAGATACACAAGTAAGATAATTTTGGTTCAAGCAATTTGTCAAGCACTTGGTTTGCAAAACACTCCAAGTGATATTTATGTTGAGTAAGTGATTCCAACTAGCCTAGTACAATGTCTTATTGTACTTTGGAGTCAAAAACAGAGTTTTAACCTCTTACTCAATTGATATCACAATTTGACAATAGTGCTTTACAAAAATCACTTATTTTGAGCTATAACGTAAATGCTGAAAAATAGAGAAGACAAGTATTTGGTGAGGCAGTTCCCCCGTCGTCCTCGCTTCGGGGTACGTCTGCCCTCAATTTGAAAACTAGAATTGAGATAGATTTTATAGATATCACCTGTTGAATGTAACAGTTTATACAAGGATTGAGCAGCAAATATACAACAGAAATCTCAATGTGTTGAAAGTTGCTTTCACTCTTTGCCCCTTGATTCAAGATGAATCAAGTCCTCTGATTGTTATTGATGGACCTCCGATTCCAGCCACCTTATTGAATAACACGTTATTGTTCAAACCTTCGGCTCCGGCTGATCTCAACAGCAACACATCAAACCTGAGATCTTCCCTTCAATATCACTGAATCCACTACTAGACGTGTGAAGAACACCTCTTCACAATTACCTTCGCTCAGTTGACCCTTGATGAAGAATCTCGTCCAAAAACCCCCAAAATTCAAACCAATCTTGGAGGGTAAAACCCCAACAGTTTTATTCAAGAAAGAACCTGTCACAAGCTTCAACCCGAACTTGATTCTCCAATCTAAGCTTCGAACCTTATCACCTTGAATCACTCACAATGCACTTCAAAAATGGTTGTGTGTAATTGAAATGTTGTGAGATGTTGAAGATGAAGATGATGAATCTTGGACACCTATTTCACTCTTTCTTGTTTTTGAACACATGAATCAAATATTATCAAATGTTGATATGACACAAGTGGTTAAACAAGTATATATAGTACCAACCCAATTATAGACATAACAGTATTTCAAATATAAGAGGGAATCATTTAAAAACAGGATTTCCGCGCGAACGGTTGACCGCAGCAGGTCTGTGCGTCGACGCATGGCCTGTGTTTTTTGGAAATCTGGAAAATGCATCAGTATGCGTCGACCATACAGTCGGCGGGCGCTGACTCGTTGAAAACTATTTCCTTCATGCGCCGACCCTATGGTCGACTCATGCCTTTATGCATTGACCCGTTGGAAAATATTTCCTTCATGCGCCGACCCTATGGTCGACTCATTGCCTTTGTGCACTGACCAGTGGAAAAGTGCTCTGATGCATGCGTCGACCCTATGGTCGACTCATGCCCTGCAAACCTGCAAAAATTCATCAGTTTGTGGTCTTTCATGCCTCTGGTCATGATTGCATTTTATCTACACATAGTATATTTATTACAACAGTTTTAAGACAAGTATAAAAGGATATGGTAGGTGATACTTTGCATCTGTTTAGTAGATCTGGAGTTTATAATTTCCAATCTATCCAAGGCTGTAACTTTTCATCATCGAAACCTGTATTGAACGATGTCTTGCAGACTTGTGTGATGTGTGGCGATTTGCCTCCACAATCTCCCCCTTTTTGATGATGACAACCTGTATACAACCAAAACAACCAATATGCAATGTATACACAAGCTCCCCCTTTCTTTTGTAATATAAGGCAAGCTCCCCCTTTCTTTTGTAATATAAGGCTGCAGAACAAACAACCATCAACTGTTGTTAATATCCTGACTTCGCTTTGGTGCTGGCTTGCTACATGTTCTTCTCCCCCTTTGACAACATCAAAAAGAGAAGGAGAACACATCAATTAATAGAAAACATACAATATGTGATAGTTAATTACCAAACTTCACACATAAGAATGATAATGAACAAAAGTAACTTGAATTAATAGATAATTAAGAGAACATGCAAATAGGTGAATATTCAGGCAAACATAACACGGAAAAATGGAAAGTACACAGAAGAAACAAATATGCAACTATGAAACTAATATCCCCGACCCCGACCTCGGCCCCTCCCCCGGTATGCAGTATCGGGATTGCGGTAAGGATCTGAGAAGTCCATAAATGCTTCTACGGACATGTTGAGGTGATGAAGAGAGTCAGTGATTTCCAGGTCTTGCCTTTCATGTGATTCAACAAGAGCTTCATGACGGGCGTCCATCTGAGTCGAAAATGAATTTAACCTTTCATTTTGGGTACGAAGCTCAGCTCTAATCTGCTCCATTTGCATATCTTGACTCCTCATGAAGGTTTGTTGATCTAACTACATGGACTGCAGCATATTAATTACTTCAGAGTTGTCCGATGGTTGAGGAGGTGATGAGTGCTGGGAAGGATGATAGTCTTGAGGGTAGCCGTGATATGGGTCGTAGAATCTACCCAGGGTAGTCCAGCCTGTGTATTGCCATTCACCCCATCCCTGATTTGTATAACCTTCTTCTTGTTCTTCAGATGGAGCTGAATGCTGGAGCCAATCGGTATTTGGAGACGCATGTTAAACTGGAGATTGATGATAGTCTTGCGTCTCACATACAGGTTCTTGTACCTCTGCAGCTGTATTTTCTTCATCATCGTCCTGTTCACCTTGTTCTTCACTTTCCTCTTCAGAGCTATCATCAAAACTGTCACGAGTCACCCGAGGAATATTGGCTCGACGGAAAAATCTATATGATTGTCGTTCATCACACCAAAAATACCCCATCATGGCAAGGGTTTTAGTGCTAAATTCTTTGTCAGAGGGGACTGAAACACAAGGAAATGTTGGGTATACAACATTTGTTGCGGCAAGAATTTCCGAAATAAACGACCCATAGGCTAGAGCAGTGCCTCTACTTGAGTCTCTCAGAGCAAAAATCCTGCTTGCAATATAGTATGGCCAGTTTATTTTGATCATATGTTTCAATATATAGATGAGATGTACCTCAGCTTGTTCGACACGGGACAGTCCACCTTTTTTCAGTCGTAGGATGCGAGCGACAATCCACTGAAGGATGCGCTCCCCTGTTTGGAGTTTCCCGGATGTGACCGTTCTAGGAAAGGCATCACTGTTGACAATGGCATCTAGATAGGGTCTTTTGAGCATGTCATTCAGAGCGCTCTTAAACTCATACCCTGGCACCATACGAGTGTCTGTTACCTCATGAAGAGGTGGTGCATCAGCATCAACAGTCAAATCAAAATACTTGTTCCAGACTTCAGAATTTATGTTTACCAGTTTATTGCCGACAGAAGTGTGGAAATATTGACCTTGAAAGTTACCACGCAGATTTGTGTAGAACACCCGGACCAAATCCTCACTATACTTTGTGTTGCACTCCAGAAAATTGAAGAACCCCTGAACCTCTAGCAGAGACAGAATTTGGGTGAGATACAAGCGCTCCGCCGTTGCCTGGTAGAAGGCATGCTGTGGAACGATTGCTCTTTTGCTGAGATTCTTGTTGAAGTTTTCAACAACAGGTGGATGAACTAGTGAGACAGCGGTAATGGGGACTGAAGCAGATGATGATGAGGCCCTTGATCTCTTACCTGTATTTTTGTGAAAAAGAGAAGACATTGATGATGATTTTTGGAGATTTTGTAGAGATGAACTTTGAAGAGAGTAGTTGAGGATGATTTTGGAGAAGATGAAGACTATTCCCTTTAATAGAGAGAGGTTTTAGGGTTTTGGTAAGAGGGAGGAGACAAGAGGACACAATAGATGCCTTGATGCAATTTACAAGACAAATGCAATATCAAATCATAACAGAAGTTGACAGTACATTAAATGGAGAGGAAGAGAAACTGGAACAGTTTTCAAAAAAATTCTGGGTTTTTGCGCGAGCCGTCGACCATAGCCCCTACAAGCGTCGACGCATACTGTGTGTTTTTTTGATAATTTTGAAAGTCTACAGCATGCGTCGACCGTTGTCCTGTTTAGGTCGACTAATAACCTTCAAAAACCCAATTTTTCAGTTTCATATTATGCAGAATGCCACACTTGCCTATTTATCATGCCTATTCACCCTTTCACAATATAGTTTGCATTCAACACACATAGTATTAGCAGCAAAAGTCATAGACATATATAAGTACCATGATTGTCAAACGATATACTTAGTTTCAAGTCATGAATGCTTAGAGAGAGAGAGAGATATAAAGAGAGAGAGAAAGGAGCAATATCACCTCTATACCGACCACACTTTTTAACCACATATTTGTACTTGCAATAAAAGCTAAACTTGTTAGTAGTAGAAAAGCATAGTTGTAAATAGATTAATTATGAACGTAGTAATTGTTAAATCTGATCAGAAATGTCGAGAATACCAAGTTCTCGACGGATATGAAAGAAGGGCTCAGTGGCTAGCGGCTTTGTGAAAATGTCCTCTAGTTGGTTTTTGGTACCAACGTGTTCAAAGACAACATCACCCTTCTCTATATGGTCCCTCAGAAAATGGTGTCAAATTTCTATCTGTTTGGTACACGAATGTAACACCGGATTTTTGGTAAGATTTATAGCACTGGTGTTGTCACAAAATATTGGAACACGTTCTAGCTTCAAATTGAAGTCCAATAGTTGTTGTTTAAGCCATAGGACTTGCGCACAACAACTACCGGCGGCTACGTATTCCGCTTCGGCGGTTGACAGAGCAACGAACACTTGTTTTTTGCTGTGCCAACTGACCAAGGAATTTGAAAATAGGTGACACGTACCGCTGGTGCTTTTCCTATCCGATTTGCAACCGGCAAAATCGGAATCGGAGAAGCCTACCAATGAACAATCATTACCTTTGGAATACCACAGTCTATATTTCGGAGTACCAGATAGGCATTGAAGTATGCGTTTGACATATTTTAGGTGGGATTCTTAGGACATGATTGGTATCTGGCGCACATACACACGCTAATCATAATGTCGGGACGAGAAGCAGTAAGATAGAGAAGCGAGCCAATCATACCTTTTTACCTTTTTACCTCAACATTCTTACCACTTTCATCTTTACTCATATTTACACATATTGGCATAGGAGTGTCTATGGCTTTTGAATTTGCCATGTCAAATCTCTTGAGAATCTCCAAACAATATTTTGTTTGGCTCACGAATGTTCCTTCCTTCAGTTGCTTGATTTGCAAACCAAGAAAGTATGTGAGTTCACCCATCATACTCATCTCGAATTCTCCCTGCATAAGCTCAGCAAACTCTCTTACGAGATTCATGTTAGTGGATCCAAATATGATATCGTCAACATAAATTTGTACAAGAATTAAGTGCTTTCCTTGACGTTTAATGAAGAGAGTAGTATCAACCTTTCCTCTTGAGTAGCCTTGATCAAGTAAAAATTTGCTTAGTCTCTCATACCAAGCTCTAGGAGCTTGTTTGAGACCGTATAAAGCTTTTTTCAGTTTGTAGACATGATCAGGATACTCATGAGACTCAAAACCAGGTGGTTGAGCAACATAGACTTCTTCATTTATGAACCCGTTAAAGAACGCACTTTTGACGTCCATTTGAAATAACATAAAATCCTTCGCACAAGCGAAAGCAAGTAAAAGGCGTATAGCCTTGAGTCGAGCAACCGACGCATAAGTTTCCTCATAGTCGATGCCTTCCTCTTGGTTATACCCTTGCGTGACTAACCGCGCCTTGTTGCGAGTTATTACTCCGTTCTCGTCCAGTTTATTTCTGAACACCCATCGGGTACCAATTACTCGATGACCTCGCGGAGGAGGGACAAGGTCCCAAACTTCATTTCTAGTGAACTGATTCAGTTCCTCCTGCATTGACAAAAACCAGTGTTCATCGAGTAGGGCTTCCTTAGGGTTTTTAGGTTCCATCTGTGAAACAAATGCGAAGTGATAACAGAAATTACTTAGCTTCGATCGAGTTGTTACACTCTTTGTGATGTCTCCAAGAATGTTTTCAATTGGATGGTCTTTAGATGACTTCCAAGCTTGAGGGAGATCATCGTTTGAAGGCGGATGAACTTCCTCTGTTACATCATGGTGTACATCATTATCCTCCTCAACTTTGACTTTGTTAGGTTGATCAATCCCCGTCTCGCCATTTTTGAGTATGTCTTCTGTGGATGTACCTGCACCATGAACAACACTATCCTTTCCGACATTTCTCGGATAGGACTCATCAAAAGTAACATGCACAGACTCTTCTACAGCAAGTAATCGTTTATTATATATTCTATATGCTTTACTCGATTGAGAGTATCCGAGGAAGATACCTTCATCGGCTTTGGAATCAAATTTGCCCAAGTTTTCCTTTCCATTGTTTAATACAAAACAGTTGCATCCAAACACATGCAAGTGAGAAACATTTGGCTTTCTCCCTTTTAAAAGTTCATACGGTGTTTTATTTAGAATGGGGCGAATAAGCACCCTATTCAAAACATAACACGCCGTACTAATGGCGTCGGCCCAAAAATATTTTGATAAACCACTTTCGTTAATCATTGTTCTTCCCAATTCTTCTAAAATACGGTTTTTACGCTCCACAACCCCGTTTTTTTTAGGGGTGCGTGGAGCGGAGAAGTTATGATCTATACCATGGTTACCGCAATATTCTTCAAATAAGTGATTTTCAAACTCACCTCCATGATCGCTTCTAATTGACATTATGTTTGTATTTAACTTATTTTGGGAAAGCTTAGCAAACTTTTCAAAAGCGTCAAATGTATCACTTTTACTTACTAAAAAGATGGTCCAACAAAACCTAGAAAAGTCGTCCACTATTACGAACCCGTAATAGTTTCCTCCTAGACTTTTGATCCTAGACGGCCCAAACAAGTCCATATGAAGAAGTTCAAGAGGTCTCGTTGTTGAAATTATCTTTTTGGATTTAAATGAGATCCTCGTTTGCTTGCATCACAAAGGTGATCCTTGGTGAACTTTATTTTGGGAAGTCCTAAAACTAGGTCTTTTGAGACTACCTTATTGAGTAAGTCAAAGTTAACATGCGCTAAACGCCTATGCCATAGCCATGAATCTTCACTCATAGTTATGAGGCATTTGTCGCTTATTAACGATACTTCATTTAAGTCAAGCATATATACGTTGTTTACTCTAAAACCATTAAACATATTCTTCTTATCATTTTCATGCACAATTTTGCAACAATCTTTTGAAAAAGATACATTGTATCCTTTGTCGCATAATTGGCTAATGCTAAGCAGATTATGTTTAAGGTTTTCGACAAGCAACACGTCAGAAATCATAGTAGAGGCGGGATTACCTACACTACCTTTACCTAGTATTGCTCCGCGGTTGTTATCACCATAAGTTACATACCCTTTCTTCTTAGCCACAAAGTCTATGAATAAGGATATGTCTCCAGACATGTGTCTTGAGCACCCACTGTCGAGAACCCATCTTCTCTCGGTGGTCTTGACACATTTCACCTATCAAAACATAATTAGCACAAGGAGGTACCCAATGGCATATTGGGTCCTAATAGGTTAGCGACAAAATGGTTGCGTTTGGGCAACCATTGGTAGATGCCTTTAGGACAAGAAATCTCCTAAATCGGCATTTACCAATGGAGTGGCCTTTCTTGCAACAATATAAGCATGCAAAATCGACTTTAGAATCACTTTTACTTACTTGATCCCTAATTACATATGCATATTTTTGGTATGGGTTAATCATACTTTTTCTAAATTCCTTTTTATCAATAGCAAATGTAATTTTAGGCTCAAGTGCCTTGTTTAATTTGGCCTTGAGGTTTCTAACCTCACCTTGCCAAATATTACAAGTATCACATCCAAAGTCGAAAGGATTTCTATTGTCCTTACAATCCGATTCATTGCCTTTCACAATGGAAGCCTTAAGGTCCTCTAATTTCTTTTCGGACTCTTTAACTTTGTGCTCTAAATACGTAAAAATTCTTTTATTAGAGGCAAGTTTCTCGAAGGCTTCAATTGCTTCATTGTGTAAAGCATTAAATGCGGTTTGTAATTCTGAATGCGACATATTTGAGGACTTATCATATTTAGAGTGACGTACCTGTTTTTTCTTATTTTTCTGATGAGCGGAGAGGAATAGATTCACAGACTCTTCTTCATCACTAGAGCTTTCGTCAGAGGAGGACGAGTCACTGTCGCTTTCCCAAGCTATGTACGCTCTCCTAGGCTTTGATGATTTCTTGTGTGACTTTGATGATTCCTTTTCCTTTCCCTTTTGTTCATCGGACAGTCCGGTTTGTAGTGACCGGGCTTTCCACACTTGTAGCACGTCCCTCTAGTCTTTTTACCTTTTGAGTCATCATCCTTGGAGTACCTCGATTGTTTCCGGAAGTTTACCAAGTTCTTCTCGGAATGTTGGATGTCGTTCTTTCTCACGTAACAGTTATACCGTTTGACAAACAACCATATATCTTCGCTCTTGTCCTCTTCTTCTTCGTCGCTTGAGGAATAATCACTTTGTTCTTTTGCTTGAGACTTCGACGAGGAAGTCTTGAGAGCTATCGATTTCTTTTCACTTGTCGCTTTCGCGAAAATAAGGTGCCGGCACAACAGAAGAGTCGCCACCTTTCGTTATTTAATCCTCAGAGCGGGAAAGAAAACGATCGGAAAAACCTAACGAAGAAGGGTAAGACAAGGTCGTCGCAACCATTGTCTGGGTTCGGGGGTCGGTTACACAAGGGGAAGGTATTAGCACCCCTCACGTCCATCGTACTCGACGGGATCCACGCTTGTCGTGATTACTGGACGGGTTGGTTTTATCTATCTACCTATCAAGGCTGGCTTAAAACAGAAAAGAAAAATGACTCGGCAAAGCGTCGCACTTTATGCCTACGTATTCTCATCAGAGAACGAGAAATCAGAGTCAACGTAGTTCGACCTACGACGGGTGATGGGGAAGGTAGCTCGCCAATACATCAGTATTGTGCCTACGTACTCTCAACAGGTATGAGAGATCAGAGCTCACGTAGTTCGGGAAACTACGCTTTATTTCCTGTCTTTTACGAAAGAAGTGTATTTTATTGTGTTTGCAATTTCAATCGCACTAGAGACTATGACCTGAGAGTGAATGCGTCGCATGTCACCCAAAGGGTACCATACTAAACATCCAGACTGTGGAAAAGAAACTCTCCCACAATCCTTTCTCAGATAGCTTAAGGCTCGTAACGTACGAAAGAAATCATTCATGATTACTGTATCTTAAACTGTTTTGAGATGAGAAGAGAACAGGCCCAACTAGGAGGGAGACTATCAAGTCCTACTGTTGTTATGCCATGGATTCATCCTATGGTTGAGGTTTGAACAGGGAACTCCTAGAAGTTGTCATGCATAGGTTTCAACCTAAAGATCTATCATCAATTCCTTATCAAAGTAAATGAGAGTCCTAAGGGATCATGTCAATAATACACCAAAACAGACAAAGCATCAGCTTAAACAGTAAAATGCATGCAATGCAAGTGAGGGAGGAAATGTGTATGGGGCTTCAGCCTCCACAAGCTCATCTCAACCTCAAGCCAGAATGAATAACAGTAATCATACTGAAAGATAAAAACATGCTATCAAGCAAGATACAGTAAACTGCAATCATACAGAAGAAATGAAATAAAATGCCATCAGGCAAGCAAACCACATGGGCAAGGGAGCTGGGCTCTACCGAATACCCGCAAGCAAAGCCACGCAGTAACAATACAAGCAGAGGGAGCAACTCAACCTCTAGTGCAATCATGCTCCTAGATTAAAGATATTCTAGATATGGACTTATCCTAATGCATCAAGCAAGTCAAACAAAACATGTCAATACAGAAAAGAAAAAGAAAAGAAAGCAGATCAACTCCTCTCTCAACTCCAAGCTTCAGCTCTTCCAACAGCAACTCAGTCTTCAGACTTCCATCACTCTTGACAAATATCAATTTGCTTTTCCAGGTTTCAACCCTTCGACATAAGTTTTAACTTATCTTCTCTGAGCTTCAGCTCCTTGATCAGTTCCACCTTCAGGCTTCACTAATAACCACAAGTGTCAACTTGGTTCCTTTAGGATCCCCAGGTATCAAAATAAGTATCAACTTCCTTTGTTCTTCAAGCTTTAGCTCTCCAGAATCAGTCTCAACTGAATCCTCCTCCTAAGTATCAACTTAGTCTTCAAGCTTTCAAGCTCTCCCTGCTTTACCAGTCTCAACTTGGTCTTCTCTTCTTGCAAGCTTCAGCTTCTTAGAGTAATCTTCAATCACTTAGAAGTATCAACTTCATCCTTCAGTCTTTAAGCACCTTTAAACTCAAGCTCAACATCTCTCAAGATACTCAAACCAGAGGAAATCACTTACTGGATAAACTGGGACATTGAACTGCTTATTGACCACCAAAGGTGACCTATAAGGGTTCAACATCAAAGGAATGGTTCCCTCAAAAGTTCTACTTCCTAGGTACCATCACTTATCCCTCCAAAGGAGAGAGATGTATACCATGGAAGGACTTTGAATCATAGGGAGGAATGGAGGTGAAAGATACCATCCATGTTTAAGAAAGAAGTTAACTAGGTCTAAACTCGTCCTGATCCCTAACCCTAAAACAACAACAAAACAAACAAGATCAAGCTCTCAAGCTCCTCAATGCTCCTCAATGCTCCTACTATGCTCATTAATTCTCCTCAAAGCAATACCAAGCTCTCCAAGCCCACAAAGCAAAGCAAACAAAAATACAAGCCCCCAAGGGCAACACAAACAATCATCAACTACAAAAATCATCTAAAAATAGTATACCACTATATTAAAACCTAATATAATTTCTAGGGGATCTTATATATCTACCCTTAATACCCTATATGTCCCAATGTCTAACTTGACCTAGAAACCCAAAATTCTAGTATTATTGTGGACCTATGTTAAGGATTAACCTAATTCTACACAACCTAAAATCATCTAAGCAAAACTAACCTAAAATTCATCACAAAATTATGGAATAAATCCAGGGGGAAGCTAAAGTCCTGATCTAACTATCCTTAAAACAATGGCCTAAAAATATGAAGGTAACTAGCTAAACAAAATTCTATAAAGCCATGTATCAACATAAAAGAATTAAAAAGCTATTAAAGTAGAAAATACACAAAAAATATTAAAAATGCATGAAATGCAAATGTTTTGGTCTGATAATTTTTGAGACATTATCATGAAATGGGAGAAAAAATCCCCATGCAAAAATCATTAAATTCCTATTTATTATGATTTTCCAAAGATTAATGTAAAATGGAGAAAAAGAAATGAAAAAGATAAAACTTGGGTGCAGATAGCAACTATGGACAGTTCATTTCATCAATGGGCTCAGAGTGGGGGTGCAAACAATAATACGTGCTAGGCCCAATTATCATCAGAAAAACAATTAATAAAATATAAAGAAAATGAAAAGCACACGGTGTAAAAAGTAATGACATTCAGTACAAAAACCAATGGAACACGAAAGTGGGGTGTGGATAGCAGCTGAGCCCAATCCCCCCTTTTAATGAAATGCCGCGTTTCATGCTCTTCAGAGTTTCCCTCTTCAACCAAGATTGAATCCCAGCCCTCATATCTTAGTCTCAGTCAAGAGTCAGCCCATGATCCAATGGCTATGTCTTCGTCTTCCACCTTTAGCTAGGGTTCTTGGTGAAGCCATGGAAATGCAGAGCTTCAAGCTCCATCTTCCTCCAACTCAAACCTTATCAAATCTCCATGGAAAATTGAAATTCAAAACCCTATCTTGTCCAGAATTTCATCCTGAATCTAACCATGATCTTAAAATCAATTGAATCATCCTAAATCCTCAAACCCGATCCTAGATCAAAGATATGCTCAATCATCAACTTCAACCATTCTTGCAATTAACTACCTCAGATTAATCACCAACTCACACTGATTGATTCTTGACATCTAATTCATTCTATAGCTCACCATAACTCTAGTTCTTGGTCCAAACAAAAATGGTGACACCAACTGAAACCTCACCAATTGCTCTCAAACTGTTCAGAATCCGTCTCCTATTGGTCTCTAACAGTTCTAACCTAACCATTCTTGCTAATCATGCCTAAATCATGGTGTAGAAGAAAAGTTACTAACCTGGTATTTCTTGATTAACAGATGGTGAAAACCTTCACTTCAAGCCTTGTAATTCTTCAGAAACCTTCCTTGGATGATGATAGAGCTTCTGTTTGCAAAAGATTGGATGGAGAGTGCTTGAATCTCAGAATCCGATTCTGACTTGCAACCTTGAAAATCCAAATGCCAATTCCTCAATTCACCATGGTTTTGCTCTCAAATTGGTCTGCACAGCTTCAATATGATCAATGGAGTGTGTTTAGATTGACAAAAGGAATGGAAATGGTTCAGAATATGGAATTCACTTTCAACTTGCAATGGAGGCAAGTGAAATGACCAACTCTCTCTTCTCTCAAATCTTACACCAACCTTGCATTTGAGCAAGTTCTATAGGTTATATAGAGTGGTTTAGAATCATCTAGAACCATCTAGAACCTTCCCATGAGAAATTGGGATTCTCATGTCATGATATTATGAATTCATCTCATCTCACATATCATCTCATGCCATAGTCCTTGCAGCAACTTTCCTTGGCTTGAAATTATCCCTAAATGAGATATAGGATGTGTTAAAACCCTTAACTAACTTGTACATTGAGTTTTCTTAAGTTTTGCCTTTGAACCTTAAGATGCAAGCAAGCCATTTCCAAAGCAGCCCCATGATCTAGGCCTCAAATCAAAATTGTGGCTGAACCATTGTTTTTAGAATGTCTTTTAGAGTCAAAATGACCTATTATATGACATGGTTTGGATGTGTAACTTGGGATTTCCAATTTCCAATTTCAACTTATTTAACTTATGCCTCCATTTTAGGTCATTTTCATCACTTTTTGCTACAAGCCTTTTCAACACCTCATGACCTCCCTACTAGCCTTAAAACATCATTCTAAGCAAGTTTTAAGTTGAATATTTTTCCATTTGAAGCATGGAAATAGGAGATATGGCCTTATGCTTGAAATGACCTATAATATCCAAATGACCAAAATGCCCTTGACTTGTCAAAGCCATAACTTGAGCTCTACAAATCCTATCAAGGACTTCTAGTACTCTCTAGAAAGATAAGAAGATGAGGAACAATATTCATGTTGACCAAGATTTCATAGGAATCATCCTACTAGGGCAAAAGTTGGATGCAAGTTGGGTGACTTTCAAGGACCCAGATTCACATACCTCAGATGACCTGTAACTTGTCAAAGTCATAACTTGAGCTCTACAAATCCTATCAAGGACTTATAGTACTCAAATTAAAGCTAAGAACAAGCTCTACAACATTCATGTTGTGGGGAAGATGAGATGACAATCACATCTTGAGATAAACTGCCTTGAAGATAGGGATCAAACTAGGGGATTTTACACTGTCAAGCCTTAGAAACCCTAGCTTAAAACTTCTCAAACTCCTCAATCATGATGAGTTGGTCTAGGAATCATCCTTATAGCATCTCAATGCATCAATCCATGATCACATGGCTCTTGGATCAGGTCTCAACCTTCTCCAAATCATCAGTTGACCTAGGGTTGACCCAGTCAAACCCTAATTCCACCACTCATGGCTGAGTCTTCTGAATTCTTGTACAATGACCTCTATAGGCTTCATGGTGGCTTTCAAGTCACCTCATAATCCTTCTCAAAGCTTCAAGTCCATCCTCATAGCCTCAGAATCATCTGAGGGGCTCCCACAACTCTCAAGTTATGAGGCACACCACCTTGGTTTCAACCAATCTCTCTGAGGATCTCTTGAGTTCTCTGACAAAGATATCAACCTTTGAACACTTGAATAACCTTCTTGGCTAGCTTCATTGTCTCATACAACTCTTGCTGGGTAATCATACCCCTTGATCTACTGCCTACATATCAATGAGATGCAGATGAATGAGATGAACCACAAGCTAGGTAAATAAATGTTGGTCAAATTTTGGGGTGCAACAGCTGCCCCTATTCAAACGACTTGAACATGACTGGGTGAGGCGAACGACTCTCAGCCAATCGAGGTGCGAGACGGTTTAATACCGATAAACCCGGAAATTTTCCAACTACACAAGTACGCGGTACTCAGATGGGAACAAATCTTCGAAAACTGAAATAATAGCTGCACGACAACTAGCTGGAGAATTGGTCACATGGTAACTGGTAATACATAGTCGATCACGCCATCAGGCATCACGATTCCTTGGGACTCTTCAGGTCAACCATCAGGTTGATCATGCCATCAGGCATTCAAAGAAAACTGTCGGGCATCAGCCGGACTTCAACCATCAGGTTGATCATGCCATCAGGCATTCGAAGAACTTGTCGGGCATCAGCCGGACTAAAACCATCAGGTTGATCATGCCATCAGGCATTCAAAGAATTGTCGGGCATCGGCCGGACTTCAACCATCAGGTTGATCATGCCATCAGGCATTCGAAGAACTTGTCGGGCATCAGCCGGACTTCATCAGCAAGTCGGGAATAGAATTCTTGGTCAATCATGAGCCAACTGGGAATATCTAAACCTCTGCCATCAGGCACTCCGCATCAGCTGAGAGAACCGCTTCATTAACACGGTCAGACTTCAATCATGGAGTCTTCAAGGGAGGTTTCAACTTCACCGTTCAAAAACCTGCTGGGGATGTCGCATCTCCGCTGGGGATTCTGGAGAAATATCAAGTAACTCTGCTCCGGGGGTCCAGAAATCATTCTGGATGAATCAACTCTGCTGAGGACTTCAAGAATCATCTTGGACAAATAACTCCGCCGGGGATTTCAAGAATCATCTTGAACCGTCGACCAACCTGGAGATTTCAGGAATCATCCTGAGCAAACACTCTGCCGGGGACTCTAAGCATCGGCTTGAGCAACCAACTCTGGAGACTGCACTGGGGATCTTAAGAATCATCTTAAGAAAACGACCCTGCTGGGGAATTCAAGAATCATCTTGAACCGGAGACTTCGCTGGGGACTTCAAGAATCATCTTGAGCAAGCGGCTTCGTTGGGGAGGATGTCAGGAATCATCCTGAGCAATCAATTCTGCGGCGGAACACCTGCAAAACAAGAACGGTAACAACCTAGATCATGCTTATTATGCGTATGTTTCGGCAATGGCGCAATGCTCCACACGGTGGAAATGCTATGCGTTTATGATAAATGATATGCAATCATGCAAAATGATGCAATCCCGTCAGCAAAATAAATGCCAAAGGGAGAATCCTCCTGTCAAGGATAAAGAACTACTCAGATAGAGGAATCATCCTGCTGAGGAGAACAAGGTCACGCCAATCTCAATTGGACTCCGCAGGGGACACAACTTCAGTTGACTGCTGCGGGGGAAACAACTTCAGTTGACTGCTGCAGGGGAACGAAGCTCTACGAGAACCTGGACCTGCTGAAGGAAAGCGATGTCAATCGCGGGAATAAACTGTGTGGCCTTCATGGCTACTTCCCTGGAGATAACGACTCCAGTGGGGAAACACAGCATCAGCTATTCAACACTCCACTGGGGAAAACCAATCATGGCTTGAGCAGCTTCCAAGGATTCGACTCTCTTGGGTATCTGCAAACTCGGCTGAGGAAGGAGAAATCCTTCTGCTTCGCTGGGGAGTACGACTCTGTGGGGAATTTCAATTCCACTGGGGAAGAAGGAATCATCCGACTTCGGGGGAGAGTACGACTCTGGGGGGAATCTCAATTCCGCTGGAGACTTCAGTATGGACTATCAGTTGCTGCACACTTCAGTATGGCTCAGCTGAAGAGATGACATTCCTTCAGGATGCATCTGATTGGGGAGAGAATCATCTCTGCCTGGGGAGACATATCAATTCTTACGATCTCGCGTTCAGACTCTGCGGGGAGAGGCTACTAAACTCTGCTGGAGAAGGAGGAATCATCCTTCTTCGGGATGCGCACGGCGCACTGTCTGGAATATGCTACACCTGTAACAACACAAACAAACAGACAAGATACCCTTTTCAAAGGGACCTATCAAGGTTATTATCTCGTGAAATGTTCAAGTAATTCATTGTTTCAACAATCAGTGGCCTAGGCCAGTAAGTTTATGATGGAAAATTGCGATCTAAACGCAGCGGAAAACAAAAATTTCCTTTAGTGATCCTTACGAATGAGCATGGTCAGTGATAGAATCGTTACCTCTTTGTGGCGATTCAGATCTTTGATGCAGCGATCATAAGCGTTGATGAAGTGCAATGCCTCTACTCAGTCCACACGAACAGCTTCCGGTCACAGTGCTAGCTGCTTACGAACGAAATTATTTGAGTGAGAAAAGAGAATCAAAAACAAAATTGCATCAAGTGAAAGCTTCATCACAAGGGTTCCTTTTATAGACTCTCTTGTGGGCTGCGGGCTAAAAACCCAATTCACATGATCCATAATAATATTATATATTATTATAATAACTATTATTATAATAAATATATTTATTTTATTATTATTTTATAACCATTATAAAATAACAATAATTATTATTATATTATCCGAATTTCTATTTTTCACTTAAGTGCACTGTACCTTACGGTGTTCCTTTGATTTCTCTATCTCTCATCAAACTGTCCTTATGTGTGTGACCCTGTAGGATTTCGTAATGTTGGTAATTATATTAAATTATATATATTTAACATAATAAACAGTAAGTGGTATCTAGCAACACATCACTGCTACCCAAGTCACGAAAATGTCATGTGATCTGACAAAACCTTTTTCGTGATAATATATGTTTGTAAAATTACCCTTTTGCTCCTATGTCTATATTGAACACAAGGCATACACTGTGTCATCCTTGTCCAGTTCAATATTGGGCCCTTAGACATTTCTCCTGTTATGCAGGATTGGCAAATTCCATCTAGGACACTCATGTCCCTCAGCATGCTTCGTGGAGTGCCCATCAACTGTCTTTATGATCATCCAGTTACGGATAATGTTTGATCAACAATAAAGCACCCGACTCTACATCTAGGGTCCATAGTGGTTTCAGGTCGAAGGGTGGTAATACACCATTATCACCATGAGAATAACTTATGACACTTTGCATAACATACTATGTAGTATTCTCATAGCGGGTCAATCCGGTATAAATATTACTCCTAATATTTATACCTATGTCAAGACTTGATAACTCTTTATCCATGATCCATGAGATGTGATCATCAGTCTATCTTCATAATAGTCTCAATGCTTTTAATGTTATCCCACTTTGCAATAAAGCTTGACTACAGATATTTTAAGAATAATGTCTTTATGTTTAATGGAATCTCATGATTAAGTCACACTTAACATTTCATTAAACAGACTAACTATTCTAGGGACTTTATTATTCTGAAAGACAAACATAATAAAGAAATGCCTTTTATTATTAAACGAATAATCCGATACAAGTACCAAAAATTATTGGCCTCTAGGGCTTACACCAACAGTTTATGTATGCACATTTTATCAAAAAACATCGGCGTTCTTTTTCGCAAACAAAACGGATAGATGCTAAACAGGCAAACAGAACTGCTGAATAGTATGCTTTTTATTGATAACAAACCCCTGAATCGGTAAAAATGTTTTACAACAGAGGCAAGCTCCTGGAATGAGGAAGCCGCGCAAAAATAAAAGATAAATATACATCGATATATACAAATGTCGGCAACGAGGCGTAGACGAACACCATGAGTTTATCCCTCTATGACCCACTCGACTTCGATACTTCTCTGACGCTTCAGCTTCGGAAGAGATTGATTCGGATAAACGGCCCTCAGGTCTTCCAAACCACTAAACAAAGAAAGTCCACACGCGGAAAGCAGTCATTTGCTTTTTCAAATCCCTAACTTTTGCGTGAACCGCCCTTTGCGGGTTTTCAGTTCACCGGGATACCCTTTTTTGCCGAAGCCGCCCAGTGTAGGTTTTCGACTTCGCGGGTGTACATTTTTTCAATTTATATCCCTAATTTTAGACCGAACCTTTTATTCTGTTTTTGGTTCGCCAGGATGCCCCATTTTTGCCTGGACTCTCTTTTTTTGTCCAGCGGGTCGCTTTCAAGCAAAGTATTTTTTAACTGCGTCCGCGTTCACCGGGGATGCAAAATCTTCACCATCCATCGTGGATAACAACAAAGCTCCTCCCGAGAAGACCTTGCTGACGACGTACGGACCTTCGTAATTTGGAGTCCACTTGCCCCGGTGATCGGAGTGTGGAGGAAGAATCTTCTTCAGGACGAGATCACCCGTCTGAAAGCTTCTAGGACGCACCTTCTTATCATAAGCTTTCTTCATTCGGCTTTGGTATAAACGACCAAATGCAATCGATGCTAACCTCTTCTCGTCCATCAGGTTGAGTTGGTTCAATCGGTTCGTAATCCATTCTGCCTCGTCGAGCTTCACATCAACCAAAACTCGCAAAGAAGGGATCTCCACTTCTAATGGTAGGACAACTTACATACCGTACACCAAGGAGAAAGGAGTTGCCCCGGTCGATGTATGTACCGTCTTCCGATAACCGTGCAATGCAAATGGCAGCATCTCGTGCCAATCTTTGTAGGTCACAACCATCTTCTGAACAATCTTCTTTATGTTCTTGTTGGCCGCTTCAACGACGCCATTCATCTTCGGCCGGTAAGGAGATGAGTTGTGGTGTTCAATCTTGAAACTCTGGCACAGCTCCTTCATCATCTTGTTATTCAGATTCGAACCATTATCAGTAATGATCCGCTCGGGAATTCCGTAACGACAGATGATGTCCCTCTTTATGAATTTAGCCACCACCTGCTTGGTCACATTAGCATATGAGGCTGCCTCCACCCACTTGGTGAAGTAGTCGATAGCTACTAGAATGAAGCGATGACCGTTAGATGCAGTGGGCTCGATCTTGCCTATCATGTCGATACCCCACATGGAGAACGGCCACGGGGAGGACATGACATTTAACGGGCACGGCGACACATGAACTTTATCAGCATAAATCTGGCATTTATGACATCTCTTCGCGAATTTAAAGCAATCTGACTCCATTGTCAGCCAGTAGTATCCTGCTCTCAGGATCTTTCTCGTCATAGCATGCCCGCCGGCGTGCGTACCAAATGTGCCCTCATGGACTTCGTCCATGAGCATACTCGCCGCTTTCTCATCTACACATCTGAGTAGCACGAGATCATGGTTTCTTTTATACAACACTCCATCAGGATTGAGATAAAAATTTCCAGACAGCCTCCTCAGAGTCTTCTTATCCTGGGTTGACGCACCCATAGGATACTCCTTGGTCATAAGGAAAGTCTGGATGTCATGGAACCATGGCTTGCCGTCGGCGGCTTCCTCGATTGCAAAGACGAACGCAGGTCTATCAAGATGCGAAAGCACAATTCTTGGAGCCTCATTCCAAAAATTGACTTTATACATCGAAGCCAACATGGCTAAGGCATCAGCCATCTGATTCTTAGCCCTGGGCACATGATGGAGTTCCACTCGATCAAAGAACGGAAGTAGCCTTCTGGCATAGTTCATGTACGGCACCAAATTTGATTGACGAGTCTCCTACTCCCCTTTAATTTGGTTGATCACAAGCGCTGAGTCACCATATACGTCTAGATTCTTGATTCTCAAATCAATTGCCTCCTCTTGACCCATGATGCATGCTTCATACTCCGCTTCATTATTGGTGACTGGAAACGTCAGTCTCGCAGTAAACGGGATATGGGATCCATGGGGAGTCGTGATGATAGCCCCGATGCCACTTCCATAGGAATTAACCGCCCCATCGAATATCAATTTCCACTGGGATTTCCTATCTGGCCCCTCGTCGGGCAACGGCTCATCGCAATTCTTCGCTTTGAGAAACATAATATCCTCATCAGGGAATTCAAATTTCATCGGCTGGTAATCCTCGATCGGTTGTTCGGCAAGGTAATCAGACAATACGCTTCCCTTGATGGCCTTCTAGGACACGTACTGAATGTCGTATTCCGTCAACACCATTTGCCATCTGGCAATCCTGCCCGAAAGAGCCTGCTTCTCGAAGACGTACTTGATCGGATCCATCTTCGAAATTAGCATGGTGGTGTGATTGAGCATGTACTGTCGTAAACGTTTGGCAGCCCAGGCTAGTGCACAATACGTCTTCTCCAGCATCGAGTATCGAGATTCACAGTCCGTGAACTTCTTACTCAAGTAGTAAATGGCATGCTCCTTTCTGCCCGTCTCGTCGTGCTGACCGAGAACACACCCCATACTATTCTCAAGAACTGTCAAGTACATGATTAATGGCCGTCCAGCCACTGAGGGTATCAAGATTGGAGGTTCTTGGAGATACTGCTTTATCTTGTCAAATGCCTTCTGGCAATCCTCATTCCAAGTAATCGCCTGATCTTTCTTTAAAAGCTTGAACATCGGTTCACACGTGGCCGTGAGCTGGGAGATAAACCTAGCAATGTAGTTTATTCGGCCCAAGAAACCACGAACTTCTTTTTCTGTTCTCGGCGCTGGCATTTCTTGTATGGCTTTTATCTTCGCAGGATCAACCTCGATGCCTCGTTCGCTCACGATAAACCCCAGTAACTTTCCGGACCGTACTCCGAAAGTGCATTTGTTAGGATTCAGCCTCAACCTGAATTTCCTAAGCCTTTCAAAAAGCTTCAATAAGTTGATCAGATGCTCTTCCTCCGTTTGGGACTTTGCAATCATGTCATCAACATAGACTTCAATCTCATAATGAATCATGTCATGAAACAAAGTTACCATTGCTCGTTGGTAAGTGGCCCCTGCGTTCTTCAGACCGAAAGGCATTACCTTATAGCAAAATGTTCCCCAGGGAGTGATAAACTTCGTTTTCTCCATGTCCTCCGACGCCATCTTGATCTGGTTGTAACCGGAGAAGCCATCCATGAACGAAAACACGGAGAACTGGGTTGTGTTGTTGACCAACACATCGATATGAGGCAACGGGAAATCATCTTTAGGGCTCGCCCTATTCAAATCCCGATAATCGACGCACATGCGTACCTTACCGTCCTTCTTCGGTACAAGCACTATGTTGGCGACCCACGGAGGGTAAGTGGAGACCGCTAAGAAGCCAGCATCAAGCTGTTTTTGCACTTCTTCCTTGATCTTAACGGCCATATCTGGTCTCGTCCTCCTAAGCTTCTGCTTAACGGGAGGGCAATCTTCTCGTAGCGGCAAGTGGTGGACCACGATGTCTGTGTCAAGTCCGGGTATATCTTCGTATGACCAAGCAAAGACGTCACTATACTCTCTTAGCATCTCGACCAATCTCTGCTTGACATCACTCTGCAGTGCAGCCCCTATCCTGACGTTTCTGACGAGCTCCTCAGAACCCAGGTTCACGATTTCGATCTCCTCCTCATGAGGCAGAATAACTTTCTCCTCTTGTTTCAACAAGCGGGCCAATTCCTCAGGAAGGTCTTCGTCTTCATCAATCTCTTCTTCGGCTTGATAGATCGGGCAATCGGAGTCGAAGTGATCCGTAAAAGGTCCAGAGTCGATGTCATCTGTTATGTGGATCCTGAAATAACAAGGGTTAAGTTTTTAAAACAAGGATGTGCAGGTTAGCACAAACCCCATTGCCATTTTACTGTTTTTCAAAACAAATATAAGACAGGAATAACAGAGATCACAATATCTGAATACGAAGAAAACGCCTTTGATTTATTAACAAAATGCATGTACATAATCCAACAAGGCCCTGACAATAAAACTGCTATGCCCCGGGTAGGACATAGGGTTGTACAATGATTGGAAAAAAGTAAATCATTACTCTTCGCCTGTCATCTGGATGATATCCTTGATGGTCCAATTGTTGAGGCCCTCGCCTGGCTTGCTTGGCTGAATCCAAGAGTCGAGGTCACAGTCGCTGTCCCCACTGTCTTCAGACACCGCGTTGATGCTTTCGAAAATCACTCCGCCACTGGTAAATTGGATCAGCCCTTTACCTCGGGACGCACTGCTAGACGAAGAAGAAGAAGCTTCAGCTCCAGGAGAATATCCCAACCCAAACTTATCTTGCTTGTTGGGTATCTCCAAAATTCTCCCCAACCTGGGGTAGATCCGGCTTGGACAACGGCCCGAGCCTCCTTGAACGAGGAGAGAGTCATCTCTGGCTTTTCTGTGACTACAGGAGCTACTTCTTTTACCTTGACAGCCTCGAACGCTTGACAAAGAGTTTCATGGATCTCGCCATCCATTTCCACATACTTGAAGGACGACAAATGGCTCACCATTATGTCTTCCTCGCCACACACGGTTACGATGCTTCCTCCGACAGCATATTTGAGCTTTTGGTGCAACGTGGAGGTCACAGCACCAGCAACATGGATCCATGGCCAGCCCAAGAGGCAACTATAGGCAGGCATGATGTCCATAATATAAAAGACCGCGTTGAACGTTTCCGGACCGACTTCGATCGGCAGGGTCACCTCCCCGAAAACATGGCGTTTAGTCCCGTCGAACGCCTTCACAACCAGATCACTGGGTGTGAAGATCACTCCACGAGTATCCAACTTCATTAACGCCTTCTTCGGAAGGACATTAAGCGACGAACCCGTGTCCACCAGCACGTGAGACATGATCGTGCCCCTACACTCTATCGAGATGTGCAGGGTGCTATTGTGATTCCTCCCTTTTGGCATCAGCTCTAAGTTTGTGAACCCTGGCCCATTCCCAGCATTTACGTGGACTACAACCTCCTCTAGCTGATTCACCAATATTTCTTGCGGTACGTATGCGACGTTCAACACCTTCAGCAGCGCGTTGCGGTGTGCTTCAGAACACAACAATAAGTTTAGAATGGAAATCTTCGAGGGTGTCTGATGGAGATGATCTACAATCTTGTAGTCGCTCTTTTTAATCAACCACATAAACTCCTCGGCATCTTTAACAAGCAAGTCTTTATCTACCCCACACGGGACCTCTTTAGCGACTTTACTTTTACGTTTATCGGCCGCATCAGCTCTGACCGCTTTATCCGCCACGACCTCTGGCGGTGCAAACACTCTTCCGCTACGAGTAATACCACTGATTCCCGCAAGATTCTCCACAGTCGACCTATACGGCTCTAGCTCCAACCTCTATCCGTTGCAATAGACTTCAGCCCCATAATGCCACGGGACGGCGTTAGTGCTCTCTAAGGGTATCGGCCCAGCTTTGGTAATAGTAATTGTAGGCGGTCTGGGTGCAGAAATGGTTATCGACCGGCGAGGGATGGTGATGGTGGCGACTTCATCGGCCTGCTTCAGCAATACCTCTCCTGATCCACTTTCAGCCCTCTGGCTAAACTGCAGAATCCCCTCAGTCATCAGACTTTGAATTCCTTCTACCAACTGCTCACATCCATCAGAATGTGTGGCACAGTCCATACATAGTTCTCCGCACCCTGGAAAGAACCCTCTTTTCAGCAACTTAGCTTTAACGAAGCTAAGCGGCGTCTTCAGATCTCTGACATCAGTCAACAGATCTGCACTCTCTTCTTTGATAATGGCGTTCACTCCGCCTCCCCTATTATTCGGCATAGGATTCTTCGTGACATTGGGCACATTATCGGAGAAGTTAATGATCTTGGCATCCACCAAGTCCTGCACCTTGTGCTTGAAGGCTTTGCAGTTCTCGATTGCGTGGCCTGGTGCCCCTGAGTGGAAATCGCAAGTGGCGTTTGCGTCGTACCCTGGGGGAGGTGCCCCTGTCAAGGGAGCCATCGTCCTCTTCTAGACCAACTGTAGCTGAAGCAAAGTCTGCAAGAGTTGCGCGTACGACATGGGCGGTGCCTCGAAGTGACGGTTTGCTAAAGATGCCCGATTCTGGTACTTTCTATATCCCTGTTGATTCGGTTGCTGCTGTTGCTGCTGCTGCGGAGCTGCCGGGATATTTATACTGGCTACCTGCTGCTGAGGGCCTTTGCCCTTCCTTCGAGCGTTGGTCACAACGCTCGCTTCTCCTTCTCGCCTTTTGCCGGCATAAGGTTTCTTTCCGCCTCCTATAGCTGAGGATGACTCACCTTGAATTTTCCCGATCTTGATCCCATTCTCAACGTGTTCACCCATGATAATGAGATCCGAGAACTTCCCAGACATACCGCTGACTAACTTTTCATAGTAAACCCCTGTGAGGGTGGCTACAAACATCTGCACGAGCTCTCGTTCAACCATCGGCGGCTGAACCCTGGCTGCCAACTCACGCCACCGCTGGGAGTACTCCTTAAATCCTTCATTATTCCTCTGCGACAGGTTCTGCAGCTGGACTCGGTTCGGGGCCAAGTCGCTGTTGTATTGGTAGTGGTGCACAAATGCTTCAGCAAGATCCTTCCATGTGCGCACACTGGTGGGCTCCAGACCCATGTACCACTCGAGGGATGGACCGGAGAGACTGTCTTGGAAGAAGTGCATCAACAACTTCTCGTCCTCAGAATAGGCAGACATCTTCCTGTAGTACGATCTCAGGTGGACACGAGGGCAAGTGGTGCCCTTATATTTCTCAAAGTCAGGTACCCTGAACTTAGGAGGTACCTTGAAATCAGCGATTAATCCCAGCTTGGACATATCAACGCCCAAAGTATTCTGATTCTCAATATCTCTCATTTTATCTTCCAGTGCCTTGAATCTAATCCGCGTTTCAGCATTCAGCTCCCCTTCAGCACCTTTCTGAGAGAACACATCATCCTGACGATCCTCTAGCCATGGTTGAGGCACAAACAGATTCCCCACCCCTGCATTGCCGTTGCCCGGCCCGATATTGACATTAGCTCCCAGGCTCCCATTACCGACGCCCGTCGTATTGAGTCCGATGTTGGTCATCACATTGCCATTAGCACTGCCGTTTACCTCGGTCACGGGGACACCATTCTGTGGAGTCTCAACTGGTGGAGGAGTAGGCACGGTCCCACCGTGGAGCACGACGTTGCTATCAACCCTGGAGATACAAGGCTGAACCAAAGTTCTGAGCTGATCCTGGCCATTGGCGACCACTTGCATGAGCTCCATGAAGCGATCCATCCTTTCGCGGAGCTCCTGAACATCATTTTGCACTTGCTCCATGATCCTGGTCTGATTTTCTCTAGTAGGATAGCGGTGAATTAGTCTCTGATCAATCCTGGAACCACCAGAAACAACCTGGGACAACCTGTAAACCTGAAAGACCCGTGAAACACAAAAGGGTTAGGAAAAACAACAAAATGCTCGTCATGCAAATGCTTCATGCAAATGCATGCGTGTGTCTGTGTGTTAGGGAGATCTCCCCCGATCCTAGTGCCTGAGTGTCAGTGCTGATAATAATAAGAAGAAGAAGTCCGGGTCCAATCATGGAAACAACAATCTCATATATAAAGAAAGCCTATCAAGGCAGTACATAGCATCAGCGAGTACAAGATGAATCAACAGCGCGACCTCAGCCAACAAGCCTGGTGATGGTCAGCATACAATAATGATCAAAATAAAAGGAATACAAATAGTCAAGTACGGCCACGGGCGCGATACTCTTCTAACAACTCCTTCGTTTCTGGGTGATCTGGCAGAGTGAGCAACCCTTCGACGAGTAATTCCCTCTGCACAATGGTATACTGAAGTCCTTCGACCGAACCTTCCCATGCTCCTTCGCCGAAGCAATCTTCTAATTTCTGCTTCTTGGACTCAAACGTCAGCTTGCGCTCCTTCAGGTTAGCAAGAGCTTTGTTGAGCTGGCCTTCGGCGGCGTATCTGCGGGCGGTTTCCTCATCAAACCTCTTCTCACGGTCCTTCACCTGGGCTTCCAACTTGGAGATCTGTAGCATCAACTTATCCTCCCGCTCTTTCCTGGTGGCCAGGGAAGCCTTCCAGTGCTGGTTGAACTTGGATATCCTCCGATATGCCTCGTCCAAGTGCTGCTTCTTCGTAGCCAGTACGTCGTTGACAGCTTTGAAGTCTCGACCCATGCGTTCCCGCTCGGCTATCTGCTTAGTCAAGTCTGTACCTAGCTGGTTTACCAACTCTGTCTGCCTTTTGAAAGAATGAACGACTTCGTTCCTCTCGCTTCGGAGCTGAGCTAATTCCTTCTCCAGTTCCTCGTTTGCCCGCTTCAATTCATCTCGCTCAGCCAACACCTGATTATGTTGCTGAATGGGCACAGTAGTAGGCTCTTCAATCATTGGAGGGCTTTCTGGCTTGGCATGAGGAAACGGCATCCCTATAGCATTGGCCCTGGCTCTGATCCAAGTTACATACGGAGGGTAGGCTTGATTGTTGCTTTTCCCCAGCAATGGCTTCCCTCGCTTACTGATACCATTCCACGCGCGCTGAAGCTTGGACAACAGATCCCCCTCTAGAAGACTAGAGAGGTACAGAAATTCATGTACCTCTTCATCCTTCGGCGGAGTTCTCAAAGCATATGCGAACTGTCGAACCAGCAACGACGGATTGTAGTTTATACAGCCCTTCCTGCCTATCAAAGGCACGTTTGGAAACCCGCTGCAACTGAAGATCACCTCAGTACCCAACCTATCTCTGTCGAACTAGTCAATATCCTCTGCAGATAAACTCATCAGACGCTCAGGCCACTCAGCTATGGCTGCAGACGAGACAAAGGGACCCCTCTTGAGCAGATGGCTATCAAGCCATTTATAAAGCAAGGGTACGCAGCACGAGACGTTCTTACCCCTCCTGTTCTCGTTTTTGTAGTGGAATGAATGATAGACATCTCCTATCAGGGTAGGGACTGGATTCCCTGAAGAAAAGATGTGAAACACATCAAAGTCTACAAAATCGGGCATATTGGGGAACAGAATGATGTCGTATATGCATAGAGCAAGGATGGCATTGAACGCGACCCAACATCCGTCTTTGGCACACCGCTGAGCCTTACCCACTAGAAACTGCAAGGAGAACCCAGGAACCTTGTTCCAACTAGTCAATACTAACTCGGAGGCGTCCAGATGAAGTGAAGGAGCTAAACCAGCCAGATCAGGCTCAGCATCCATGTGAACAAAAGGCATCTGCCTCTTGATAGGCACCCCTAGCAAATCAGCATATTCTTCCAGCGTAGGTGCGAGAACAAATTCCTGAAAAGTGAAACATCTCAGCGGAGGGTCGTAGAACTGCAGCAGAGCGTGCAACCCATTCAACTCGAATACAGAAGGTTTATGAACCAAAGTGAGCAACCTGCCATAAGATTTTCTGAACTCATCCCTCACAGAATCATCTGCTAAAGCTATCAAACCAGTGAACTTAACCACATCAGGGGCAGTGAACTTGTAAGCCACGGTCTTCCTCAGAGAGCCCATAACAATACAATAGGAGGCAAGAAATCCTGGATCGGGGAAAATGGTACCTGCAACACAGACACCCGTTAATGAAATGCAAATGAATATGCAAACTAATGCAAAATGCAATCATGCAATAAGAGATCAGGGCAACTGGTGCTGTGGAGATTCTGTATCAACAAAACCATGACGCTGCTCTATCAAGAACAACCACTGATAAGAAGAAAACCCCGGTGTAGGAACACAAATCTGCTATGTCAAGAACCACCATCTGATAGGGCCATATACATAGGATCATAATTCTGCTCTGTCAAGAACAAATGTCTGATAATAAGGACCTCTGATGTAGGACCAAGAAATCCGCTCTGTCCAGAACACACATACATCTGCTGATGAGATCTTCAGATCCCAATCATAAATCTGCTCTATCAAGAACAAACATACATCTGCTGATGAGATCTTCAGACCCCAATCAAAAATCTGCTCTATCAAGAACAAACAACTGATGACGATAACTCTGCTCTGTCTAGAACAAATACACATCTGATGATAAGATCCTCTGATCAAAACCTGCTCTATCAAGAACAAATACACATCTGATGATAAGATCCTCTGATCCAACAAAACTGATTCGTTGTCAAGAAAACCAGGTGGTCTGAAGGTCAAAGTTTCCTGCAATGAACCCAACCCTGCTCATAGGTATGGACCTAAACTGACTCAAGTTCGGCATCCTATGCGTTCATCAGCGTCACAGACATTCAAGAGGGGTGATACGATACCCAGAATGTGTGGCATCACCAGCTCATGAAGCGGCCTCACTCGGCTGAATCACAAATGATCGGTCCCCAGAGTCGAAAATCCACCAAACCAGCAACCGTCTCAACCCAAAGGGTTGAAAGAGAAGACAACCGGGAGAACCTCGTCTGAGCGTGGATTTCATGACACACTAGTGCCTGCAAAGCAAGCACACGCCCACTAATTTCCACTCTAAGTCTATGGTGCACTCAAGTCTGGGTCTGGCTTCTCACTCATCAGAATGCCCCTCCCCCAACAGCACAGATAATCATATCATACTGAAAATAAAATGCGGGAAGTAAAATGCGAGAAATAAAATGCGATAAGTAAATGCAACCCAACAAGTAAACATACAAGCGCTAGGATTGACTCGCATAGGGAACCGTTGGAGTCCCCAGCAGAGTCGCCGGCTGTTGCTTTCGTGAAAATAAGGTGCCGGCACAACAGAAGAGTCGCCACCTTTTGTTATTTATCCCTCAGAGCGGGAAAGGAAACAATCGGAAAAACCTAACGAAGAAGGGTAAGACGAGGTCGTCGCAACCATTGTCTGGGTTCGGGAGTCGGTTACGCAAGGGGAAGGTATTAACACCCCTCACGTCCGTCGTACTCGACGGGATCCACGCTTGTCGTGATTACTGGACGGGTTGGTTTTATCTATCTACCTATCAAGGCTGGCTTAAAACAGAAAAGAAAAATGAATCGGCAAAGCGTCACACTTTATGCCTACGTATTCTCATCAGAGAACGAGAAATCAGAGTCAACGTAGTTCGACCTACGACGGGTGATGGGGAAGGTAGCTCGCCAATACATCAGTATTGTGCCTACGTACTCTCAACAGGTATGAGAGATCAGAGCTCACGTAGTTCGGGAAACTACGCTTTATTTCCTGTCTTTTACGAAAGAAGTGTTTTTTATTGTGTTTTCAATTTCAATCGCACTAAAGACTATGACCTGAGAGTGAATGCGTCGCATGTCACCCAAAGGGTACCATACTAAACATCCAGACTGTGGAAAAGAAACTCTCCCACAATCCTTTCTCAGATAGCTTAAGGCTCGTAACGTACGAAAGAAATCATTCATGATTACTGTATCTTAAACTGTTTTGAGATGAGAAGAGAACATGCCTAACTAGGAGGGAGACTATCAAGTCCTACTGTTGTCATTCCATGGATTCATCCTATGGTTGAGGTTTGAACAGGGAACTCCTAGAAGTTGTCATGCATAGGTTTCAACCTAAAGTTCTATCATCAATTCCTTATCAAAGGAAATTAGAGTCCTAAGGGATCATGTCAATGATACACCAAAACAGACAAAGCATCAGCTTAAACAGTAAAATGCATGCAATGCAAGTGAGGGAGGAAATGTGTGTGGGGCTTCAGCCTCCACAAGCTCATCTCAACCTCAAGCCAGAATGAATAACAGTAATCATACTGAAAGATAAAAACATGCTATCAAGCAAGATACAGTAAACTGCAATCATACAGAAGAAATGAAATAAAATGCCATCAGGCAAGCAAACCACATGGGCAAGGGAGCTGGGCTCTATCGAATACCCGCAAGCAAAGCCACACAGTAACAATACAAGCAGAGGGAGCAACTCAACCTCTAGTGCAATCATGCTCCTAGATTAAAGCTATTCTAGATATGGACTTATCCTAATGCATCAAGCAAGTCAAACAAAACATATCAATACAGAAAAGAAAAAGAAAAGAAAGCAGATCAACTCCTCTCTCAACTCCAAGCTTCAGCTCTTCCAACAGCAACTCAGTCTTCAGACATCCATCACTCTTGACAAATATCAATTTGCTTTTCCAGGTTTCAACCCTTCGACATAAGTTTGAACTTATCTTCTCTGAGCTTCAGCTCCTTGATCAGTTCCACCTCCAGGCTTCACTAATAACCATAAGTGTCAACTTGGTTCCTTCAGGATCCCCAGGTATCAAAATAAGTATCAACTTCCTTTGTTCTTCAAGCTTCAGCTCTCCAGAATCAGTCTCAATTGAATCCTCCTCCTAAGTATCAACTTAGTCTTCAAGCTTTCAAGCTCTCCCTGCTTTACCAGTCTCAACTTGGTCTTCTCTTCTTGCAAGCTTCAGCTTCTTAGAGTAATCTTCAATCACTTAGAAGTATCAACTTCATCCTTCAGTCTTTAAGCACCTTCAAACTCAAGCTCAACATCTCTCAAGATACTCAAACCAGAGGAAATCACTTACTGGATAAACTGGGACATTGAACTGCTTATTGACCACCAAAGGTGACCTATAAGGGTTCAACATCAAAGGAATGGTTCCCTCAAAAGTTCTACTTCCTAGGTACCATCACTTATCCCTCCAAAGGAGAGAGGTGTATACCGTGGAAGGACTTTGAATCATAGGGAGGAATGGAGGTGAAAGATACCATCCATGTTTAAGAAAGAAGTTAACTAGGTCTAAACTCTTCCTAATCCCTAACCCTAAAACAACAACAACACAAACAAGATCAAGCTCTCAAGCTCCTCAATACTCCTCAATGCTCCTACTATGCTCATCAATGCTCCTCAAAGCAATACGAAGCTCTCCAAGCCCACAAAGCAAAGCAAACAAAAATACAAGCCCCCAAGGGCAACACAAACAAGCATCAACTACAAAAATCATCTAAAAATAGTATACCACTATATTAAAACCTAATATAATTTCTAGGGATCTTATATATCTACCCTTAATACCCTATATGTCCCAATGTCTAACTTGACCTAGAAACCCAAAATTCTAGTGTTATTGTGGACCTATGTTAAGGATTAACCTAATTCTACACAACCTAAAATCATCTAAGAAAAACTAACCTAAAATTCATCACAAAATTATGGAATAAATCCAGGGGGAAGCTAAAGTCCTAATCTAACTATCCTAAAAAGAATGGCCTAAAAATATGAAGGTAACTAGCTAAACAAAATTCTACAAAACCATGTATCAACATAAAAGAATTAAAAAGCTATTAAAGTAGAAAATACACAAAAAATATTAAAAATGCATGAAATGCAAATGTTTTGGTCTGATAATTTTCGAGACATTATCATGAAATGGGAGAAAAAATCCCCATGCAAAAATCATTAAATTCCTATTTATTATGATTTTCCAAAGATTAATGTAAAATGGAGAAAAAGAAATGAAAAAGATAAAACTTGGGTGCAGATAGCAACTATGGACAGTTCATTTCATCAATGGGCTCAGAGTGGGGGTGCAAATAATAATACGTGCTAGGCCCAATTATCATTAGAAAAACAATTAATAAAATATAAAGAAAATGAAAAGCACACGGTGTAAAAAGTAATGACATTCAGTACAAAAACCAATGGAACATGAATGTGGGGTGTGGATAGCAACTGAGCCCAATCCCCCCTTTTAATGAAACGCCGCGTTTCATGCTCTTCAGAGTTTCCCTCTTCAACCAAGATTGAATCCCAGCCCTCATATCTTAGTCTCAGTCAAGAGTCAGCCCATGATCCAATGGCTATGTCTTCGTCTTCCACCTTTAGCTAGGGTTCTTGGTGAAGCCATGGAAATGCAGAGCTTCAAGCTCCATCTTCCTCCAACTCAAACCTTATCAAATCTCCATGGAAAATTGAAATTCAAAACCCTATCTTGTCCAGAATTTCATCCTGAATCTAACCATGATCTTAAAATCAATTGAATCATCCTAAATCCTCAAACCCGATCCAAGATCAAAGATATGCTCAATCATCAACTTCAACCATTCTTGCAATTAACTACCTCGGATTAATCACCAACTCACACTGATTGATTCTTGACATCTAATTCATTCTATAGCTCACCATAACTCGAGTTCTTGGTCCAAACAAAAATGGTGACACCAACTGAAACCTCACCAATTGCTCTCAAACTGTTCAGAATCCATCTCCTATTGGTCTCTAACAGTTCTAACCTAACCATTCTTGCTAATCATGCCTAAATCATGGTGTAGAAGAAAAGTTACTAACCTGGTATTTCTTGATTAACAGATGGTGAAAACCTTCACTTCAAGCCTTGTAATTCTTCAGAAACCTTCCTTGGATGATGATAGAGCTTCTGTTTGCAAAAGATTGGATGGAGAGTGCTTGAATCTCAGAATCCGATTCTGACTTGCAACCTTGAAAATCCAAATGCCAATTCCTCAATTCACCATGGTTTTGCTCTCAAATTGGTCTGCACAGCTTCAATATGATCAATGGAGTGTGTTTAAATTGACAAAAGGAATGGAAATGGTTCAGAATATAGAATTCACTTTCAACTTGCAATGGAGGCAAGTGAAATGACCAACTCTCTCTTCTCTCAAATCTTACACCAACCTTGCATCTGAGCAAGTTCTATAGGTTATATAGAGTGGTTTAGAATCATCTAGAACCATCTAGAACCTTCCCATGAGAAATTGGGATTCTCATGTTATGATATTATGAATTCATCTCATCTCACATATCATCTCATGCCATAGTCCTTGCAGCAACTTTCCTTGGCTTGAAATTATCCCTAAATGAGATATAGGATGTGTTAAAACCCTTAACTAACTTGTACATTGAGTTTTCTTAAGTTTTGCCTTTGAACCTTAAGATGCAAGCAAGCCATTTCCAAAGCAGCCCCATGATCTAGGCCTCAAATCAAAATTGTGGCTGAACCATTGTTTTTAGAATTTCTTTTAGAGTCAAAATGACCTATTATATGACATGGTTTGGATGTGTAACTTGGGATTTCCAATTTCCAATTTCAACTTATTTAACTTATGCCTCCATTTTAGGTCATTTTCATCACTTTTTGCTACAAGCCTTTTCAAAACGTCATGACCTCTCTACTAGCCTTAAAACATCATTCTAAGAAAGTTTGATGTTGAAGATTTTTCCATTTGAAGCTTGGAAATAGGAGATATGGCCTTATGCTTGAAATGACCTATAATATCCAAATGACCAAAATGCCCTTGACTTGTCAAAGCCATAACTTGAGATCTACAAATCCTATCAAGGACTTCTAGTACTCTCTAGAAAGCTACGAAGATGAGGAACAACATTCATGTTGACCAAGATTTCATAGGAAGCATCCTACTAGGGAAAAAGTTGAATGCAAGTTGGGTGACTTTCAAGGACCCAGATTCACATACCTCAGATGACCTGTAACTTGTCAAAGTCATAACTTAAGCTCTACAAATCCTATCAAGGACTTCTAGTACTCAAATTAAAGCTAAGAACAAGCTATACAACATTCATGTTGTGGGGAAGATGATATGACAATCACATCTTGAGCTAAACTGCCTTGAAGATAAGGATCAAACTAGGGGATTTTACACTGTCAAGCCTTAGAAACCCTAGCTTAAAACTTCTCAAACTCCTCAATCATGATGAGTTGGTCTAGGAATCATCCTTATAGCATCTCAATGCATCAATCCATGATCACATGGCTCTTGGATTAGGTCTCAACCTTCTCCAAATCATCAGTTGACCTAGGGTTGACCCAGTCAAACCCTAATTCCACCACTCATGGTTGAGTCTTCTGAATTCTTGTACAATGACCTCTCTAGGCTTCATGATGGCTTTCAAGTCATCTCATAAGCCTTCTCAAAGCTTCAAGTCCATCCTCATAGCCTCAGAATCATCTGAGGGGCTCCCACAACTCTCAAGTTATGAGGCACACCACCTTGGTTTCAACCAATCTCTCTGAGGATCTCTTGAGTTCTCTGACAAAGATATCAACCTTTGAACACTTGAATAACCTTCTTGGTTAGCTTCATTGTCTCATACAACTCTTGCTGGGTAATCATACCCCTTGATCTACTGCCTACATATCAATGAGATGCAGATGAATGAGATGAACCACAAGCTAGGTAAATAAATGTTGGTCAAATTTTGGGGTGTAACATCACTCACCTTCGTTTTGTCTTTCTTTTCCATCTTTTCGCATTGGTCTAGGCTCAAGAGTACCTGTTCATGCTCTTGTAGTTTTCCAAACAATGTTGTCAAGTCTAATAAGGTAAGATCATGTGCTTCTTTGATGGCGGTCACTTTTGGCTGCCATTCCCTGTTAAGACATCTTAAGATCTTATTAGTAGCAACATCATTGGAAACAGGCCTACCTAATGAATGTAAATGATTGATGAGATGAGTAAATCTCTTTTGTATGTCAGCAATGGTTTCCCCTTGCTCCATGAAAAAGAGATCGAACTCTTGTGTTAATGTGTTGATTCTAGCCAATTTAACATCGTTTGTCCCCTCATGGGCTATTTGTAGTGAATCCCACATGGCCTTAGCAGTAGGACAATGGGATACACGATAGTATTCATCTACACCTAATGAGGAGATTAAGATATTTTTGGCTTTCCAATCATAATTGTATTTTTTCTCATCGTCATCGGTCCATTGTGCTTCGGGCTTAGGCACAACTACATTATCCGCATTGGTCATAGTAATTTCTATTGGACCATTGAGGATAACGTTCCATATTTTTCTGCCTATGGAGTTTATATGCACCCGCATACAGTCGTTCCAATAACTATAATTTTCACCGTTAAAAACGGGAGCTCTATTGTACGCCCCTTTTGGTTCGTTAGCCATTTTCTATCTACGTTGTATTTGAAGCACCGAATAACCGGAGCTCTAGATACCACTTGTTAGACTATGGCACAGATCTAGAAGGGGGGGTTGAATAGATCCCCAATTAAAATTTGAGTCGGCGCTACCAATTAAAAATTGGTTTTGAAAAATTGTTTTAAGTGCGGAAGCGGCCGAGGAAAATATAGTCTAAAACGAACGGTTATTGGAAAACTGGATATGCGTAAGCCTTTGGATTAATGACAATATGGAAAATAGAATCACAACACTAATCACACTTATCAATGATCTACTTCAGTTGTTAGGATTCCTAGTTCCAATGATTCAAAGAGCAAACCAAAACTAGATACAGAAGTAAGATAATTTTGGTTCAAGCAATTTGTCACACACTTGGTGTGCAAAACACTCCAAGTGATATTTATGTTGAGTAAGTGATTCCAACTAGCCTAGTACAATGTCTTATTGTACTTTGGAGTCAAAAACAGAGTTTTAACCTCTTACTCAATTGATATCACAATTTGACAATAGTGCTTATACAAAAATCACTTATTTTGAGCTATAACGTAAATGCTGAAAAATAGAGAAGACAAGTATTTGGTGAGGCAGTTCCCCCGTCGTCCTCGCTTCGGGGTACGTCTGCCCTCAATTCTAAAACTAGAATTGAGATAGATTTTATAGATATCCCCTGTTGAATGTAACAGTTTATACAAGGATTGAGCAGCAAATATACAACAGAAATCTCAATGTGTTGAAAGTTGCTTTCACTCCTTGCCCCTTGATTCAAGATGAATCAAGTCCTCCGATTGTTGTTGATGGACCTCCGATTCCAGCCACCTTATTGAATAACACGTTGTTGTTCAAACCTTCGGCTCCGGCTGATCTCAACAGTAACACATCGAACCTGAGATCTTCCTTTCAATATCACTGAATCCGCTACTAGACGTGTGAAGATCACCTCTTCACAATCACCTTCGCTCAGTTGACCCTTGATGAAGAATCTCGTCCAAAAACCCCCAAAATTCAAACCAATCTTGGAGGGTAAAACCCCAACGGTTTTATTCAAGAAAGAACCTGTCACAAGCTTCAACCCGAACTTGATTCTCCAATCTAAGCTTCGAACCTTATCACCTTGAATCACTCAAATGCACTTCAAAAATGGTTGTGTGTAATTGAAATGTTGTGAGATGTTGAAGATGAAGATGATGAATCTTGGACACCTATTTCACTCTTTCTTGTTTTTGAACACATGAATCAAATATTATCAAATGTTGATATGACACAAGTGGTTAAACAAGTATATATAGTACCAACCTAATTATAGACATAACAGTATTTCAAATATAAGAGGGAATCATTTAAAAACAGGATTTCCGCGCGAACGGTCGATCGCAGCAGGTCTGTGCGTCGACGCATGGCCTGTGTTTTTTGGAAATCTGGAAAATGCAGCAGTATGCGTCGACTGTAACAGCCCAAATTTCATTAAATAATTAATTGTAGTAACTAATTTATCTAGTGGAATTTTATTAATGTTGGAAATTAATTTTTATTAATTGGGATTAATAGAGAATTGAGAAGGAAATTGGAAGGAAGGAAAATGAAGGAAATATATATAAGAGAGAAAAGAAAAGAAAAGAAAGATAGAAAACATTTGGAAAGAAAGAGGAAAGAAGAAGAAAGGAGAGAAAGAGAAGAGAAGAAGAGGGAAAGTGGAAATCATCAAGAACAAACATCAAAGCTCCGATTAATCGAGGTAAGGGTGAGAAATGTTTCTATTTGATCATGGTATGATGTTATGTATGTTGGGTTAGGGTTTTGGTAGAGTTTCCATCACTTTCCATTTAGGGCAAAATGTTGGATAATCGGTAGATTGAGGATTTAATCGGTTGAAAATGAGTAATAATGCCGTAGAATAGTCGGGTAACATGTATTGATGCTGTTTGTACTGATTTGGGTGTGTAAGAGAAGGTTGATGATGGATTGGTGAAGGAGGGACAGAATAGGATTCTATTCTGCGCAGGTTCGCTGGCTCTCGCCAGGCGAGCGAAGGCGAAGCTTCGCCAGGCGAAGCCTAGCGAATGTTGGCGAATAATTATATTTAAGTCCCAGTAGACTTCGCTGGTGGGCTCGCCAGGCGAAGTGGGATGGCGAAGGTTCGCCCAGCGAAGGTGCTGGCGAATGGTGGCGAATGAAGTCAGTAGCTACTGACTTGGGCTCGCTGGGAAGTCTCGCCAGGCGAAGCCTAGCGAGTGTTCGCTGCGAGAGTTCGCCAGGCGAATGAAGGCGAATGTGGCAGTATATTTTCTTTGCTGTGTTATCCAAATGGTGATTGTTTGGTTGATTCGCATATGTTTATACTTCTATGTTATGAATGAGTATGTGAACTATTACGATAACATGTGCTGTGGGTAGCCTTCGGGCGTGAATCCTAGAGTTGTGGATGTTTGATTGTTGTGTACAATTATGTAATGAGTATGCATGAGAACATTTTGAATATGTGTGCATAACTTATAATTGTATGATTGGTATTGTAATGAGAATACCTTGATTGTTGTGATAATTAGAGACACATGGGAATACAATGAGAAATGTATGTGTATCGTCTAATGAATTGCGAGTGCATATATGTATGCGATTGTGGTGTGAATGCATGGGAACATATGTGATATGTGTGCATTGTTGTTGAATATGATGATGTGCGAAATGAATACATTGATAAATGTTTGATATATGTTGTATGTACAATCATTGCGTAATTCTTGAAGTGATGAATTATGTAAATGCATGAGATTAAGATGTCGGTCTTAAGTGCATTTGTTGTGGTTGATTGTACATGCATCATTTAGTCAAGAGGCAATGTCTGTTAGTTTCGTGGAAACTAGTGGCTTGTCCCAAACCTAGAAGTGTGGGTTTGAAGGCTTAGAGGACGGGCCTTTATGGTTATCGGTCTAGAAGTGTGGACCCGGTTTAATGTAAAAACCGAAAAAAGATAACGGGTTATCGGTCTAGAAGTGTGGACCCGGTTTAATGTAAAAACCGAAAAAAGATAACGAGAGTCGGTACCGCATTGCATGAGTTGCATTGAGTTGTTGAGTCACATTGATATATGACATATGCATGAAGTGATGCTTATGTGTGGATGATGAGATTGTGGAAATTGTAAGTGTATACATAATGTGGGAATGCTTGTGGATATCCATGTTTGTATATATACATGTGTGGTAATATATATGACTAAGAGAATGAAGTGTGGTGAGAAATGTGAATATGTGTTATATGATCACCTATATATATATAATCTTATGCTTTGATTATTATGGTTATATTTCTCACCCTTCTGCTGTTTTATAATGCTCTATGAGGCATTGCAGATTAGGATGCTGGAGTCCTTTTGTGAAGAATAGTCTTCATTCTTTTGAGTCTACTGCTCTGATATGTAACACCGGGTAGTTAGACTAGTATAGTCATTCTTTTGTGATACATTGCGGTGTATCAGCTGATGTGGTTTTGTAATCTAACTGATATGATATATATTAAATTGGATAGCTTATGTGTGCGTGAATTAATATTTGGAACTGATTAAATGATTTTATCTTCCGCTTAAATTGAAAATGTTACATATTTTATGGAGCAAATTGTGAAAGTGTTTTATTGGTGAAATTGTGGCATTCTTCTTTTATACCTGATTATAAAATCTTTTTACTCTGATAACTTGTATGTGCTTAATTGTTTTATATGCATTTATTTGGGGTATAGAAGGGGGTGTTACATCGACCATACAGTCGGCGTGCGCTGACCCGTTGAAAACTATTTCCTTCATGCGCCGACCCTATGGTCGACTCATGCCTTTATGCGCTGACCCGTTGGAAAATATTTCCTTCATGCGCCGACCCTATGGTCGACTCATTGCCTTTGTGCGCTGACTAGTGGAAAAGTGCTCTGATGCATGCGCCGACCCTATGGTCGACTGATGCCCTGCAAACCTGCAAAAATTCATCAGTTTGTGGTCTTTCATGCCTCTGGTCATGATTGCATTTTATCTACACATAGTATATTTATTACAACAGTTTTAAGACAAGTATAAAAGGATATGGTAGGTGATACTTTGCATCTGTTTAGTAGATATGGAGTTTATAATTTCCAATCTATCCAAGGCTGTAATTTGTCATCATCGAAACCTGTATTGAACGATGTCTTTCAGACTTGTGTGATGTGTGGCGATTTGCCTCCACAAACCTTTCTCCAGCAGAAAGTGTCAAAAGTCAAGAGATATCATTTGACTTCCTTCCTCAA
The DNA here is from genome assembly GCA_963859935.3 of Lathyrus sativus. NCBI lineage: Eukaryota > Viridiplantae > Streptophyta > Magnoliopsida > Fabales > Fabaceae > Lathyrus > Lathyrus sativus. The sequence continues at coordinate 172,276,217 of OZ012738.1, read as the reverse complement.
ATAATGGATTTGTTAATCCTATATGTGTTCCTTCCAGAGGAATTATTTTATCCTCCCCCTACAGAACCGTCTATTTAAGACTTCTTCTTTTCCCAATCGGAGTTATCTTCAACACCAACTTTTGGTTGGTACCTTTTGTTGTATCCAACCTCTTGGTTGGTATCCTTTGGTTGTTTATCCCAACTTTTGGTTGGTATCCCTGGTTGTATCCCAACTCTTGGTTGGTATCCTTTGTTGTATCCTAACTCTTGGTTGGTACATTTTGTTGTATCCCAACTCTTGGTTGGTATCCTTCGGTTGTTTATCCCAACTCTTGGTTGGTATCCTTTGGTTGTTTATTCTAACTCTTGGTTGGTATCCTTTGGTTGAATCCCAACACTTGGTTAGTATCCTTTGGTTGAATCTCAACTCTTGGTTGGTATCCTTTGGTTGAATCCCAACACTTGGTTGGTATCCTTTGGTTGAATCTCAACTCTTGGTTGGTATCTTTAATTGTATCCCAACTTTTGGTTGGTATTCTTAGGTGTATTCCAACTCTTAGTTGGTATCCTTGGTTGTATCCCAACTCGTGGTGGGCATCCTTGGTTGTATCCCAACTCTTGGTTGGTATCCTTGGTTGTATCCTAACTCTTGGTTGGTATCTTTTTGATGTATCCAAACTCTTGGTTGGTATTTTTTGTTGTTATCCCAACGTTTGGTTGGTATTCGGTTTGTTATCCCAACTTTTAGTTGGTACCCTTGATGTGAGTCCGCCTTCGGTCGGCGTTCTGTTTGTTATCCCACTTTTGGTTAGTCCCTAGTGAAGTCGCCAAACTTTAGTTGTTGTCTTGTTTTAAATTCCAACTTTTAGTTGGTACCCTCGTGCCTGTTAAATTCCTACTTTTGGTTCGTACCTTTGGTTATAAGCCCGCCTTCGACTGACATTCCTTTATTTTAAGTCCACCTTCGACTGGTACCTTATCCATCGTTGTTCTCTCCCTGCATATTTGCAAATTTTCGAGTTCTTTTTGTATTCAATCCCTTTCTACCTTGAAGGTTTGAACTCCATAGCCTTTCGTGCCCTTCAGGTCCAAGTTGATTGAATAAGGGTAGTTGTAGCACCCCAAAATTTGCCCTCTTTGTTCAACCCTAACTAGCATATATTTTTTCATTTGCATCATCATTAATCATGCCACAACATTAATGTTTGAGACATGGGATCAAGCTGTTTCTGTGGCTCAAGATTTCCCTTTATTCCAAGTTTTAAGCAGCAAGCATCAGAGGCTTCAACATTTATTTTGCTCGGCGATCGGATTATATTTTTTAGCTAGATATTGAATGCAGAAGACAATTCACAATTTATTTAAGACATTATTCAGGTGCAATATCAGATGATAAGTTTTAGAGGCCAAACTATGCTCAGAACAAGTGGCAACAGGCGATTCTCCAAGTTTCCCTTTTTAAGGCACCGAAATTTAAAGTTTTGAAGGTGTTAACCGATTAACCAATTTGCAAGGCAAACAGTTGCTGCGATGAGAATCGTGATGTCAAGCTATTGATTAACTTGAATCTTAATTCATTAAATTCATAACCATACATTAACATATCCAAAGGAAAGGTTAAAGAAAGAAAGACTCGTTGCCAATGTAACAATAACGCTAAGAGATTCGGGGGTTGGTAATGCTTAGGGTAGGTGTTGTACCCCAAAATTTGCCCAACCTTTTTCTTTACTTGGCTAGTGTTTCATTTCATTCTTTAGCATTTGCATATGCAAAGCATTGTTCTTTGCAGGGGATCAAGGAAGGTGTGCCATCCAAGAGGAGAGTATCAAGGGTTTCAAGCTCAATTAGGAGTGATTACTCAAGGTATCTAATGCTTATACTCATCAAGAAGTGGTCAAAGTTCTCTGAGGGGGATGATTGACAAGCTTTTCTTACCTCCTATCTTGGAGGGCAGCTGAAGATCATCAGGGGTTCTCAAGGCCATGGTTATGGATAGGAGATGTTGGAGAAGCTCATTGAGTGCTTTGAAGTCATTGTGGAGCTTATCTAAGTGGTCATATCATTTGCAAGAGGGTGCAGTCAAAGTTTGTGCATCTAGGGTTTCATCTGCTTAGTGCAAAGTCAACTGAGGATTTAAAGGAGTTTGAGACTTAGTTCCAAGTCATTGGAGTCATGGTATGTTATAGTGAGGCATGTAGGATGTTATTTCAAGTTCAAATCAAGAGTGTGAGAAGTTACTAAATTAGGGTTTCAGAAGGTTGTCAGTGTAAAATCCCCTTTTTAGTGCCTAACTTCAAGACCACATATCTCAAGATACAAGTTGAATATCATTTTATTATAAACATGAGACTTGTAGGGCATGTTCTTAGATTTCTTTTGAGTACTAGAACTCATCCATTGGGTTTGTGGAACTCAAGTTATGATGCCATCAAGTTATACGTCTCAGATGAACATATTTTTCAGTCAACAAAAGTCAACTCACTTCCAAGGCGCTTTTGACCTAGAGTCATGTTTCTTCTCAACTTTTTATGAACATGAAAGTTATTCCTCAAGATCCTAGCTTTCCAAAAAGTCCTAGAATTCCTTCATATCATTTGTGGAACTCATGTTATGAAGCTTGGAAGGCAGGGGTATTTTGGGAAACTTTGATTATAGGTCATTTTGATTATGGGTCATTTACATACACTTATGCACTTTATATGAAACTTTCATCAACATGAAAGTTACTCCAAGTGACCTCAATTGCATCATAGAACTCAAGGTTGGCTTGAATTATGAGTGGTTAGAGACATTGGTGAAGAAATTTCAAGTGAAAATGGACTTCTTAAAGTGAATTCATTTGATTCGGTTAAAGGTCATTTTCATGCCATGTTTGTACTCATTTTTATTCATAATACTCCAACAAACAAAATGCACAAATTTATTTCGGTGTATGAGGTGAAAAACACGTGGAATTGAAGCTTGCTTCATGAAGAAGGTTCACTTCCAAACTTCTTAATTGGATCATATCTTGTCCAAATTCAATCTACATGTGAAGTTCACACTCCTAGCTGCAAAACCATGCTAAATTCAAGTGTGTATGAGCTGAATAGCACGTGTGCATGAGCACATGCCAAGAATTGGGCATTTTCAAATTTCACCATAACCAAGCCTCATTGGGCCTCCAATTCATCAGATATCCATAATATATAAGTTCAAAATCAAGTTTGAGAGCTTAGAAGGTGAAATTCGTGGAGGGAAGCGCAAACTCAGATTTGGAAAGTGAGAGCAAAATTCAAAAACGTGAACTCAAATCCAGAGCAATTCAAGTCAAATTGAAGTGAGAATCATCTTCCTCAAGTTGTTTAGAGTGGATCTGCACGTTTTGGATCAAGCTAAGCAACAATTGAAGCACCAACAGAGTGTCTCCGTTAGGTAACTTTCAATTCGATATTTCTCTCATGCTAGGCACTAAAAGTAGGTCATTGTTGGCGCATCTGAAGCCCTACGCCTTGTATGCAATGTTTGGCATCTTGATTATGGTGTTTGATGAGTTTTTCAGTTGAGCACTCAAAACTTCCTCGTTTGAATCTCATTATTTAAGCATGATAAATGAATTTGGAGACTGGATTTGGAACCTACGTGATGAGACCTTTAATTTGGTATGAAATTTGTGGCATTTTGGTAAGGTTTTCAGACCTGGTCTCCGGCCACCTCGCCGAAGAAGACAACCGGAGCTAGGGCTCCGGCGTCTGGTGTTTGTTCAGGCCAAGCTTACGCGTGCTAGTTGGACTTCTTGACCTGATCAGATGTGTGGCCTAGATTTGTTTGAATGGCGTACGTGGATCCTTTGACCTTCACGTCAATTAATGGAATAATGTGTTTTGTGCAGCTTCTGATTTGTTTTGAGTTTAGGCCTAACATGTTGTCTGCCCCCCACTCTTGTGTGAGCCCAATGTTTTCAACTGATTTACTTGCTATTTGCACCGTGCGCATTTAATTGTTTTATTTTATTTTATTTTATTTCAGTTTTGACTTTAATCATTTAAAAAGAGCTCTAATTATGATAAAATTCCACAAAAAATATTTTAGGACACTTCCATGTGTTAATTAATTTTTAATTTTTTTATTTATTTTCATTTTCCTTTTATTTTTCAATTAAATTTGAATTTTATGATTGGAGGTATTTTTTAATGCTTTTTCACTTGTTCTTATTTTTTTCATGCTTGAATCTTGACCAATTTTAATCACCTATGAATGAGAAATTTTCCTCATTTCAATGATGAGTTGAGAGGTCTCTGAGGATGGTTTTGGTCAATGTTTGACTTGTTTTTGGTTGACTTTTATGAGCTTCTTTTTGACCCTCGACAACCCTCCTTCAAAGTGGAGCACCCAAGTGGATCAATTCCTATGGGGATGCTTTGAATGGACTTTGGTTCCTTGCTTTTGGCCTCTGGTTTCCAAAATCCTTAGGTGCTTCTTGCATTTTATTTGGAGTTATTTGAATCATTTTCCTATTTTTGGTGTGCCTTGCAAGTCAAGTTACCCCTAAGAAAAACACTTGAACCAACCTGTGGTCTTGTTAGCCCGAACTACGTTTGCTCTGATTCCTTGTACCAGACGAGGATACGTAGGCACAAGACGATGATGTCTTGGCAAGAAACCTTCCCCACCTTCACCCGTAGTTTTTCGAACTACATTGACTCTGACTTTCCCATTGCACGAGGGAGTACTAGGCATAGAGCGACAATGATCTATCGAGTCTCTTTTCGTTTTCTTTGTCCCTGTAGCCTGTAGCTTAGATAGATATACACCCATTTAGATAGACAACAAGCATGGATCCCGTTGAGTACAACGGACGTCAGGGGTGCTCATACCTTCCCCTTGCGTAACCGACTCCCGAACCCAAGATTTGGTTGCGATGACCTGTCTTCACCCTTTTTCGTAGGTTTTCTCTGATCGTTTCCTTTCCCTCTCTTTGGGATAAATAACGAACGATGGAGACTCTTCTGTCCTTGTCGGCCCCTCTTCACAGTGATGCGACAGCTGGCGACTCTGCTGGGGATTCTTTCCCGATCCCCTATGCGAGTCAATCCTAGCGCTTGTGTGTTTATCTCTGAGTGTGTACATATGTGTTGTACTTTATCTGCATTTTCATTTTACTTTCCAGCATTGTATGTTATCATTATTGTTGTGTTGTTGGGGGGGGGGGAATGTTCCACTGTGAGATAAGTCAAACCCAGACTTGAGTATAACCATAGCATTAGAAGCGGAGAGTAGTGGTGAACCTGTATGTTTGGCATGCACTAGTTCCCACAAAATCTGCGCTCAGATGAGATTCTCTTTGACGACTTCCTTTCCAGTCCGTTTTGGACAGTTGAGAGGTTGTTGAATCTGAGGGTTGTCAACTCTGGGGACCGATCATTTGGGAGTTAGCTAAGTGAGGCCGTTTCGTTAAACTATGATGCCAAACTGGAAACAGTGAACGTATCATCGTTTCTCGAAAGTTTGTGACGCTGATGACCGCATAGGATGCTGAATCTTAGCAGAGATAAGTCCATACCTGTGAGAGGGATTAGGTTATGCAGGAAACTTTGACCTTCAACCTACCCGGTTCTTACCAGTGTGAACCAGTGACTTTGATACAGAGGGTCCTTATGATGGTGCTATGTTCTTGCTAAAGCGAAGCGCTGGTTCTTCTCAATTAACAACACAACAGCCTTGATCCCCTGTTGCATTTGCATTTGCATTTTTCATCTGTATATTAACATTGACATGTATTTATGTTGCAGGTGCATATTTTCCCTTCGATTCTAGTGATCTTATTCCTCTGCTGACATGGAGCCTAGCCTGAAGAAGACAATGGTTTATAAGTTCCCTACTCCGGACATTGGATCTTTGTTGAGTTTGATCTCTGTGGCTGACAGGAAAGTAATGGAAGATTTTAAACAATCATATGGGAAGCTTTTGAATTGTGTCTACAAGCCCTCAGTTTATGAGTTAAGTGGTCTCCATACTCTGTTGCAGTTTTATGATTCCCAGTTACGGTGTTTTACTTTTCCAGGTTATGTATTATTGCCTACTCTAGAGGAGTTCTCTGTGCTACTTGGAGTTCCTATCTTGGACCAGATGCCATTATATCACACTGATGTTGAGCCTGATCTAGTCAAGCTTGCTGATTCCCTTCATTTAGATGCTTCTGACCTACAAGGGAAGTTGGTCAAGAGAAATGGAATGCCTGGATTTCCACTATATTTTCAAGTTGCTAGAGTTCAACACTTTGCGAAGGAGGGTTGTTGGGTTGTGTTTAATGCCCTCCCGACACTGTGCATTTATGGTATCATGATGTTTCCTAATATTCCAGATTTTGTGGATGTGGATGCCTTTCACATTTTTGCTTCAGGGAATCCTGTACCTACGCTTCTAGACGACGTCTATCATTCTATGCACTACAAGAATGAGAATCGGAGAGGGAAGAACGTGTCTTGTTGTGTACCTTTGCTGTACAGGTGGTTTTTGAGTCACTTTCCCAAATCTGGTCCTTTTGTTGATACTGCAGGTACCTCAGAGTGGTCAGAGAGATTGATGGGCCTGACTTCTGAGAATATCATTTTGTTTCATAGAGATCAGCTAGGTGCGGAGATTATCTATAGTTGTGAGGGTTTCCCTAATGTCCCGGAAGGAAAGGATGCATTAACTATAACCCATCCCTTGCAGTGAGGCAGTTTGGGTATGCCTTGAGAGAGCCTCCGAGAGAAGAGGAGATACAGCAATCTCTGTATCTCACTGGCTTGTTAGAAAAGAAGACCTTGGCTAGAGTTGAGAAGGCTTGGAACAAAATTCATCACAAAGGGAAAGCTTTTTTGGGGAAGAGTAATAGTAGAGCTTACGATCCTAATGTGACTTGGATTCAGGAGAGAGCTGAGAGAGTGTTGATGCCTTTTCCACTTTGTGAGCCTTTATACCCTCTGATGATTGAGGAGCCTACTACTGTTGATATTCAGAGGTATAATCAGTTGTTGTCCGAGAAAGAGGAGTTGCATAAGGCAAATGAAGAGTTGGAGAAATATATTATTCAACTCTGAAGAGAAAATATTGAAGCTACTTGTTGCACCCCAAAATTTGCCCAACATTTCTTCACCTAGCTTGTGTTTCATTTCATTCACATTAGCATTTCATTGACATGTGTGCAGGAGATCAAGAGGTATGATTACCAATCAAGGGCTACACAATACTATGAAGCTAGCTAAGAAGGTTATTCAAGTGTTCAAGGGTTGATATCCTTGTCAGAGAAGTTAAAAGATCCTCAGAGAGAGTGATTGAAGCCCAGTATGTGTGTCTACTAACTTGAGAGTTGTGGGAAGCTATCAGATTATTCTGAAGCCATGAAGTTAGACTTGAGGTCTTGAGAGATCTCATAAGAAGTGTTGAAGATCACTTTGAGGCCTAGACAGGTCATTGTGCAAGAATAAGAAGCCTTAGCCATGATTGGTGCAATTAGGGTTTGACTGGGTCAACCCTAAGTCAACTGATGATTTGAAGAAGGTTGAGACCTAATTCAAGAGCCATGTGACCATGGATTGATACATTGATATGTTATAAGTATGATTCCAAGGTGAACTCATCATGATTGAAGAGTTTGAGAAGTTTCAGGCTAGGGTTTCTAAGACTTGACAGTGTAAAATTCCCTAGTTTGACCCCTGACTTCTAGACTATTTAACTCAAGATATGATTGTCATCTCATCTTTCCCCCAACATGATTATTGTAGAGCATGAGCTTAGCTTTAATTTGAGTACTAGAAGTCCTTGATAGGGTTTATAGAACTAAAGTTATGAGCCAGACAAGTTACAAGTCATCTGAGGAATGTGAATTTGGAGCTTGAAAGTTACCCAACTTGCATGAAACCTTTGCCCTAGAAGGATGATTCCTATAAACTTTTGGTCAACATGAATGTTGTTACTTATTCTCTTAGCTTTCTAGAGAGTACTAGAAGTCCTTGATAGGATTTGTAGAACTCATGTTATGGCTTTGACAAGTCAAGGGTATTTTGGGTATTTGGACATTACAGGTCATTTTGAATCATAAGTCAATTTCGCCATCTTGCAAGCCTCAAATGGATTTTTGTTCAACATGAAAGTTGTTCAAAATGATGTTTTTAGCTTTTCTAAGTATCAAGAGTCCATTGATATGGATCATATCAAGCATTGGTGGAAGAAAGTTCATATAAAAGCCATTTTAATGAATTAAAATGGGAAAATTCAAAACAATTGAGAATAACTTGTTTTCAAGTCAAATTTGTGGTAAATTTGAATGGAATTGATGTTCTAAAGAGATTGGAATTATTACATTTTTTATTTGAAGAGCTTAACATGTCCATTTGAAAGGTTGCTTCACAAATAAGAAACACATGTCACACACTCCATATGTTGAAATCAAAGGAAACAAACCACATCACTACATCCCACAAGGCTTAAGTGTATGGTTTGGAATGAAATTGGAGTATGAGCAAGGCTTGAAGGTGGATATCAACTTTGGAAATTTGGAAGAAAAGTGAAAATCAAAAACTCATGAATGGGCCTGGTTTGGGCCTCTAATCCATTGAAACAAAATATAAAAAGGATTTAGAAAAGAATTGGAAGGTTCTGGTGATCATTTTCGTGGAGGAGCCATTGGAGAGAAGTGAAGAAGCAAGCTTGGAAGTGAAATCTCATTTTGGAGAATCAAGAGTTTTCAACCAGAATTGAGCATCAAGAAGCATTCACCATTGATCACTGAACGTTTCTGCAAGGTTTGGAAGAGAATTGAGGCTTGAATCCACTGCAATCCAAGCTCAAAGACAGGTTTTAAATTCTTGAAATCTCTCTCTGATTATGTGTTTTTAGTGAACTAGAAGCATGCGGTTAGGTTCTATTCATGATCTAGATGGATTTTGGATGGTTAATTGCAACTTTAGAGACAATTTAGGGTTAATTGCATTTTCGGTTGAGATGGTTATCTCAAGATTCTTGCGTTGTTAGAGTGAATAGAGGCTATGGTTGAGTTCCTGGTGAAATTCTGGTCAAGTTTCATGTAAAGATCGTGGCAAATGGATGTGTGTAGAGGAAGTTAGGGTTGTACCAGGGTGGCCGGAAAAGCCACCGGCGATGAACCTTGCGCGCGCTGGTTTGCAGGTTTGAAAGGTAGGAGAGATAATCCTCACCATCCAGTCATGTTGAAAGTGTGACTTGGTCACTCAATCCAAGAGCTCACGCTGAGCCACGTAAGCCCCTTCAAAACGCAGTGTTTTACTTAGTCAGAAGTCCAAGCTTTTAAAGCTTCGCTGGATGAACCAAACACGTATGAGTTCGAGTCCTGGCGTGTGTGATTTTTTTTCAGTTGCTTTCAACACCTCACCATCCAAGCCCAATGTGGATTTACAAGGCAATTGGTTACTCATCATACCCCCTCCTGGCACTATTTTTCTTGGCTGAATTGATGTTCAGATGGGCCTCACACCCAGTTGCTATGTGCACCCCTATTGTGCTGGGCCCAAGCGAAACTAGTTGGAATGAGTTGCTGAATACACCCTCTGTTCATCTTCTCTTTTTATTGTTTTATTATTTTTGTGCATTTCATGTTAGTTTTAAAACAATTCATGAAAAATAGAAAAATAAGTCAATTAATTCCAGATTTTTCCCCCTGATTCATGATTAAATCTAGAATTTTGTTGAATAAAAATATTAGGAAAATCATGCATTTTCAATTTTTTTGCATTTTTTACATTTTATTTGATAATAAAGTGGTCATGGTTGATACCTCTGTTTGATGATTTTATTGTGAGCACTTGGTGATGATTTTTGGCTTGTTTTTTTGTGTATGATTAGCTTAGACATGTATGCTCCTATAGTATTTTTCTCACATTTTTGTGATGAAATTAGGTGTGGTTTTTAGGTTGGAACTTTAGGTGCTTCCTTTTAGGGTTTAAGTTTAGTACCTTGTAGTGTAGAATTTATTTCTAGGTCTTATTTGATGATTTGATCTCTGGAATTAACACGGTAGAGTCATGATTGACTTAGGTTCCCATATTTATTTTTGTAGGATTTTACAATTGGTTTTAGTATTTTAGTTAGGATTAACTTTAGTACTAGGTTTTAGGTGATCCTAACTTGCTAATTCAACTAGAATGATTTCTTTAGTTCCCTTAGATTAGGGTGTTGCTTCTCTTGCTCTTGGATGATGATGAAGACATGTGTGGGCTGCTGTGGAATGCATGATGGAGCTTGGAATTGAATTTTGCTCTTCCTTTGGTGTAGTTTGTTTAGGGTTAAGGATTAGGGTTTTAGGGAGATCTCGTAGAATAGATTTTCTTCCTTCATGAAACATGGAAGGTGTTGATCACTTCCATTCCTCCCTATGATGTAAGGTCCCATTGTGAAGGCCCCATCCTTTCTTTGGTAGGACGAGTGGCTCCTCACAAATTGGTAGAACCTTGGAGGGTTCCTTTCCTTGATGGTGGAGTGCTTAGAGGTGACCTTTGGTCTTCACTTTGCTTTCCCCTATCCCCACCTTGCTCTTGATAGATGAATCTTTATTCCTTGCTAGAGGATGGAGTTCCTTCCTAGAAGATTGTAGATGCTAGAGGTTGCACTTCCCCTGTGTTTGAAGACTGCCTTTGGAGCTGAAGCTTGAAGATTAGGAAGAACAAGTTGACACTTGTGTGAAGAGGATGCAAATTGAAATTGAGAGCTGAAGCTTGAAGGAGAAGAACAAGTTGATACTTGTGTTTGATGCATTGAAAGCTTGAAGAAGCAAGTTGACACTTGCTATTGAAGATGAAATCCCTGAAGAACAGTTTCAGATTGAGGACTGAATTGCTATTAGAGGATTGCTTTGCTGTGAAGTTGTGGAAGCTGTTGATTTGCTTTCTTTCCTGTCTGTTTGCTTTTTGTGCAACTGTATTGCTGTGACTTGTTTGATTTTCTTGATGCATTAGAATAAGGTCATGTTTAGATTGTGTTAAGCTAGGAGCATGATTGCACTAGAGGTTGAGTTGCTCCCTCTGCTTGTACTTTTACTATATGGCTTTGCTTGCGGGTATTCGGTAGAGCCCATCTCCCTTGCCTATGTGGTTTGTGTTTTGCTTGATGGCATTTAATTTCTTATGTATGATTGCAGTTATTCATAACTGGCTTGAGGTCGAGACGAGCTTGTGGAGGCTGATGCCCCACACACATTTCCTCCCTCACTTGCATTGCATGCATTTTACAATCGTTTACTGTTTACTGTTTAAGCTGATGCTTTATTTGTTTCTGTTTATCCTTGACATGATCCCCTAGGAATCTCACTTCCTTTGATAAGGAAGTGATGATTAGAACTTTAGGTTGAAACCTATGCATGATAACTTCTAGGAGTTCCCTGTTTCAAACTTCAACCATAGGATGAATCCTTGGCATGACAACATTAGGACTTGATAATCTCCCCGTAGTTGTCCCTCTCTCTTCTCATATCAAACAACGGTAAAGAATGTAATAAAGGCAAGTTAGTATAAGCGCGTTACGAGCCTTAAGCTACTTGGGTAATGATAATTGAGCGGCCTCCTCTCAATCGTCTAGAATGTTTAGTATACGTCCTTTGGACGATATACGACGCATTCGCTCCCAGGTCATAGTCTCTAGTGCTGTACAAACTACAGACAACCATAAAAAACAGTTCTTCCGTAAAAGAGAAAACAAACTTCAAACCTTTTGCCCCGTGGGCCCATAAGTCAAAGGAAGCTTTTTTGAAGAAAAGAGTGTCGTTAACTCCTAGTTCTACCGCAAACGGTAACGCCTAAGTCTCCAAGGGTCGAGCCGCATACGCCAAATTGCTGGAACTGTTTCTTAACCCTACTCGATAAAACAGATGAATCTGAATTCCCGTAATCCGTATTATCCTGAACTACGTAAGCTCTGATCTCTCATACCTGTTAAGAGTACGTAGGCACAATACTGATGCATTGGCGAGCCACCTTCCCCGTAACCCGTAGTTAGCCGAACTACGTTGACTCTTATTTCTCATTCTCTGATGAGAATACGTAGGCATAAAGCGCGACGCTTTGCCGAGTCATTTTCTTTTCTTTTCAGACCGGCCTTGATAGGTAGATAGTAAATAAACTCGTCAGATAAACACAACAAGCATGGATCCCATCGAGTACGATGGACGTGAGGGGTGCTAATACCTTCCCCTTGCGTAACAGACTCCCGAACCCAGACAATGGTTGCAATGACCTTGTCTTATACCTTTTCGTCAGGTTTTTCCGATCGTTTCCTTTCCCGTTCTGAGGGATAAATAACGAAAGGTGGCGACTCTTCTGTTTTGCCGACACCTTATTTTCGCGGAACCGACAGCTGGCGACTCTGCTGGGGACTTGATAGTTTCCTAGGGATCCAACGTCCCTTATGCGAGTCAATCTGGGGATCTAACATCCCTGTGCGAGAGTCAATCCTAGCGCTTGTATGATTACTTGTTGGGTTGTGTTTATTCTTTGCATTTTATTTCCCGCACTTTATTTTCAGTATGATATGATTATCTACACTGTTGTGGGAGGGGCATTCTGATGAGTGAGAAGCCAGACCCAGGCTTGATAGCTACATAGTATTAGAGTGGGTTAGTGGAGGACGTGTTTGCTTTGCTTGCAGCTGTTCCCACGTGATCCACACTCAAACGAGGTTCTCTTTGATAGCTTCCTATCGGTCCTTTAGACTCGAGGGGTTGTTGGATATGAGGATTGTCGACTTTGGGAACCGATCATTTGGAATTTATCTAAGTGAGGCCGCTTCAAGAGATGATGATGCCACACCTCCTGGGTATCGTATCGTCATTTCTTGAAAGTCTGTGACGCTGATGACCGCATAGGATGCCGAACCTTTTTCGTGATTAGGTCCATACCTGTGAGCAGGGTCGGGTTTGTTGCAGGAAACCTTAACCTTCAGATTACCTGGTTTTCTTGATAGTGAATCAGTTTTGTGGGTATCAGAGGTTCTTGTAATCAGATATGTGGTTGTTCTTGACAGAGCAGATTTATGGTCTGGTATCAGTGTTTTCTTCTCACCCGAGAGATGTTTGTTCTTGACAGAGCAGTATTGTGGTGTTGTTGATACAGAACCTTCATCTCCTCAACAACACAGTCGTCCTAATCTCCTGCTGCATGATTGCATTTTACATTGTTTGCATCCTCATTTGCATGTCATTAATGTGTGTCTATGTTGCAGGTGCATATTTCTCCCCTGGTTCTAGTGATCTTGATCCTCATGGCAGATATGGCATCTCTGAAGAAGACTGTGGCTTACAAGCTACCAACACCTGACATCCGAGAGTTATGGACTTTGATTTCTTTGGCTGATAAGACAGTGATGGAGAGTTTCAGAAAGAGTTATGGGAGACTTCTGGGTATTGTGTATAAGCTTCCAACGTACGAGTTGAATGGCCTTTACGCCCTGCTGCAGTTTTACGACCCACAGCTCAGATGCTTCGTGTTTCCAGACTATGTCCTCGCCCCGACCTTGGAGGAGTACTCTGACCTGTTAGGGGTGCCTTTGATGAATCAAATGCCTTACTACCGTGTTGAGGGTGAGCCCAAACTGAGTAAGCTGACTGACGCTCTGCATGTAGATGAGTCTGAATTGGAAGGGATGGTATCCAGAAAGATCGGAGTTCATGGTTTCCCTTTTCCTTTCCTGATGGAAAAAGCCCGAACGTTTGCCGAGAAGGATCGCTGGGATGTATTCAATGCCTTCTTAGCCCTCTGTATCTATGGGATCGTGCTATTCCCAAGCCACTCGGACTTCATAAGCATGGATGCTTGCCACATATTTGCCTCCGGGAATCCAGTGCCCACTCTCCTCGGAGACGTCTACCATTCAGTTCATAGCAAGAACGAAAACAGAAAGGGAAAGAACGTGGCATGTTGTGCTCCTTTACTGTATAAGTGGTTTGCTAGCCATCTTCCTAAGTCAGGGTTGTTCATTGATTCTACTGAGTCTTCGCCTTGGTCTGCATGTTTGATGGGTTTGACTGCTGATGATATTGTTTGGTTTGATAGAGATCTGCTGGGCAAAGATATTGTGTATAACTGCTGTGGCTTTCCGAACGTCCCCCTGGTCGGAAGGATTGGATGTATCAACTATAATCCCTCTCTGCTAGTACGACAATTTGGGTATGCACTACGAGGTCCTCCTGAAGAGGAAGAGATACGGGAATCTCTGTATCTCACAGGGTTGCTTGAAGGTGACACTTTGGTCAAGGTACAAAATGCTTGGAGCAAAATTCACCGAAAGGGAAAGGTCCTGCTGGGAAAAAGCAACAACAAGGCCTTTGATCCGTACGTGACTTGGGTTCGAGAAAGGGCCGCCAAGTTTCTAATGCTGTTTCCTGCTGTGGAACCATTATATCCTCTTGTGCACAAAGAGCCTACTACAGTTGATATTCAGAAATTCAACCAGGTACTCCGAGAGAAGGAAGAACTACAAAAGGCCAACGAAGAGTTGGAGAAAGAGATTGCTCAACTCTGGAAAGAGAAAAGTGAAGTCGTTCATACCTGCAAGAAGCAGACTGAGATGATCAACCGTCTAGGCTCCAACCTAACCAAAGAAATTGATGCTAGGGAACGTTTGGGGTTGGATCTAAAGTCAGTACATGGCATGTTAACAACCAAGAAACAGGATCTGGACAGAGTGTACCGGAAGTTAACCCAATACGAGAGGGTCTGGAGCAGCACCATAGCCAAGTACAAAGAGCGGGAAGAAAAGCTGAAGCAGCGAGTAGCCGAGCTAGAAGCTCAGATTATGGTGAAAGATGAGAGTACAGGGGCTGAAGCCTCCCTGCAACATGACGTCCAGTATAGATTGGCTGAGGCCGAGGCAGATTTGCAAGATTCTCAACTCCGAGCTGATGCTAAAAGGAGAAGAGTCGAGAACCATTCTGAAGAAGGTATTTCTAGGAGCGTTGCCGAGAACCTCCCAAAGTCCATCAGTCAGAGGGACCTGTTGGCCCATGGTTTTCTTACTCAGCCAGATCATCCCGCTACAAAGAAGTTGATAGAAGATTTTCGTGCCCGTGGCCGCGCCTGATCTTTTGTATCTCTTTTTATGCATTGATATGCTGATCACCGCCAGGTCTGTTGGTTGGGGTCATGCCTTATTGCTTCAATTGTATGTGATTACAATTGTACGCTACCCGAGCGGGTTTTTCAGATGAATATATGAGGATTTCTTTTCCATGATTGGATCATAGACTTTATTTGTCTCGGAAACTAGGATCGGGGGGAATCTTCCCAAGGCACAGACACAGGTTTGCATCTGCATGAAGCATTTGCATGACGAGCACCTTGTCGTTTTTCTTCTAACCCTTTGTGTATGCAGGTTATTCCAGGATTGATCGAAGACCGATCCACCGCTATCCGACCAGAGCGAATCGAGCCAGAGCAATGGAACAAGTGCAGACTGACGTCCAGGAACTCCGAGAGAGGATGGACCGCTTCATGGAGCTCATGCAAGTGGTTGCCAACGGCCAAGACCAGCTCAGAACATTGGTCCAGCCTCTGATCTCAAGGGTTGACAGCAACAGTGTACTCCATGGTGGGAGTATTCCAACCCCTCCTCCTGTTGAGACTCCTCAGGATGGCATCCCCGTGACCGGGGGGAATGGAAGTGGTAACGACAATGCGGTCACTAACATCGCGCTTAATGGTAATACGATTGGCGTCGGTAATGGAAACTTTGAGGCTAATGGCAATGCTGGACTGGGCAATGGCAACACAGGTGCTGGAAATCTGTATGGGCCTCAACCATGGCTAGAAGATCGTCAAGAAGATTTGTTCTCACAGAGGAGTGTGGAAGGAGAACTGACTGCTGAAGCACGTTTGAGGTTTAAGGCACTCGAGGACAAAATGAGGAATTTCGAGAACCTGGACACTGTGGGTGTCAACATGTCTAAATTGGGATTGATTTCTGATTTCAAGGTGCCTCCCAAATTCAAGGTACCCGACTTTGAGAAATACAAGGGCACCACTTGCCCTCGTGTCCACTTAAGGTCATACTACCAAAAGATGTCCGCTCACTCTGAAGACGAGAAGCTGCTGATGCACTTCTTCCAGGATAGCTTGTCCGAGCCATCCCTAGAGTGGTACATGAGTTTGAAACCCACCAGTGTGCGCACGTGGAAGGAACTTGCTGAGGCCTTCGTGCACCATTATCAGTATAACAGTGACTTGGCTCCGAACCGGGTTCAACTGCAGAACTTGTCGCAGAGGAACAACGAAGGGTTCAAAGAATATGCCCAGCGATGGCGTGAATTAGCAACTAGAGTTCAGCCACCGATGGTTGAATGAGAGCTTGTTGAAATGTTTGTAGCCACTCTCCCGGGGGTCTATTATGAGAAATTGGTCAGCGGTATGTCGGGAAGTTTCTCTAATCTCATCCTTACTGGCGAGCACGTTGAAAATGGGATCAAACTGGGAAAAATTCAAGGCGTTGATCTATCCTCAGCTGGAGGAGGAAAGAAATCGTACGGTAGCAAAAGGCATGAAGGAGAGACGAGCGTCGTGTCTAACGCTCGAAGGAAAGGTAAGGGCCAGCGTCAGCAGGTAGCTAGCATAACCATCCCTGCTGTCCAACAACCTCAGCCACAGCAGCAGCAACAGCCAAATCAGCAAGGGTACAAAAAGTATCAGAACAGGGCACCTCTATCAAGTCGTCACCTTGAGACACCGCCCATGTCTTATGCACAGCTATTACAAACTCTGCTTCAGTTACAGCTAGTCCAAAAAAGAACCCTGGCTCCCTTGACAGGGGCACCTCTGCAGGGTTATGATGCGAATGCAACATGTGATTTTCACTCAGGGGCACCCGGCCACACGATAGAAAACTGCAAAGCCTTCAAGCATAAGGTGCAAGATATGGTGGATGCTAAGATCATCAATTTCTCAGATAATGTGCCGAATGTCACAAAGAACCCTATGCCAAATCATAGGGGAGGTGGGGTGAATGCCATTATTGAAGAAGAGGAGTTAGATGTGCTGACTGATGTCAAGGATCTGAAGACACCGCTTAGTTTTGTTAAAGCCAAGCTGATGAAGAGAGGCTTCTTTCCAGGCTGTGGAGAATTGTGTATGGGTTGTGCGACTCGTCCTGATGGATGTGAACAGTTGATAGTGGGGATTCAGAGTCTGATGACCGAAGGAATCTTGAAGTTTAGCCGAAGGGCCGAATGTGGATCTGGAGAGGTAATGCTGAAGCAAGATGATGAGGTTGCCACCATCACCATCCCTCGCCAGACAATAACCATTTCTGCACTCAGGCCGCCCATAATTACTATCACCAAAGCTGGGCCGATACCTTTTGAAAGCACCAATGATCTCCCGTGGCACTATGGGGCAGACGTCTACTGCAACAGACAGAAGTTGAAACTAGAACCATCTGGGCAGTCGGTGGATAACCTAGTGGCAATTGGCGGAATCACGCGAAGCGGAAGAGTATTTGCTCCACCCGAGGTTGTAGCGGACAAAGCAGACAAAGCTGAGGAAACTGATAAGGGAAAGAGTAAAGTCGTTGAGGAAACCCCTCGTGGGGTAGAGAAGGACTTACTTGTAAAGGACGCTGAAGAGTTCATGAGGTTGATCAAGAAGAGTGATTACAAGATCATTGACCATCTTCATCAAACACCCTCGAAAATTTCAATCCTGAATTTGTTGCTGTGTTCGGAGTCACATCGCAACGCGCTGTTAAAGGTTTTGAATGCCACGTATGTACCGCAGGAGATCTCGGTCAACCAGTTGAAAGGGGTAGTAGCCCGGGTGAACGCTGGAAACGGGTTAGGGTTCACTGACCTGGAGCTGACGCCGAAGGGAAGAAACCACAACAGCGCCCTGCACATCTCGATAGAGTGTAGGGGAACAGTTATGGCTCATGTTTGGTGGACACTGGGTCATCGCTCAATGTTCTTCCGAAGAAAGCGTTGATGAAGTTAGATACTCGAGGATTGATTTGCACACCCAGTGATCTGGTTGTGAAGGCTTTCGATGGAACCAAGCGTCATGTCTTTGGAGAGGTAATGCTGCCAATACAAGTTAGGCCAGAAACTTTTGATGCAGTCTTCTACATCATGGACATCATGCCAGCCTACAGCTGTCTCTTAGGCCGACCATGGATCCATTCTGCTGGTGCCGTGACCTCCACGTTGCACCAGAAACTCAAGTATGCTGTCGGAGGCAGCATTGTAACTGTATGTGGCGAGGAAGACATAATGGTGAGCCATTTGTCATCCTTCAAATACGTTGAGATGGATGGGGAAATCCACGAAACCCTATGTCAGGCATTCGAAGCCATTAAGGTCAAGGACGTGGCTCCAGTAATGACTGAAAAACCAAAGATGACTCTCTCTTCCTTCAAGGAAGCCCGGACCGTTGTTCAAGCTGGATCTACCCCAGGCTGGGGGCAGATTCTGGAAATACCTAACAAACAGGACAAGTTTGGGTTAGGATACTCTCCTACGGCTGAAGCCTCCTCTTCTCACAATGCGTCGCGAGGTAAAGGGCCGATCCAGTTTACCAGTGGCGGGGTGATATTTGAAAGTGTCAATGCAGTGTCTGAAGACGGCGAAGACAGCGATTGCGACCTGGATTCCTGGATCCAGCCAAGCAAACCAGACCAAAGCCTCACCAACTGGTCCATCAGGGATACCATCCAAGTGACAGGCAAAGAGTAATGATTTACTTTCTCCAATCGTTGTACAACCCTATGTCCTACCCGGGGTATAGTGGTTTTATTGTCAGGGCCTTGTTTGATTATGTACATGCATTTTACCAATAAATCAAAAGGCGTTTTTCTTCGCATTCAAATATTGAGATCTCTGTTATTCCCGTTTTATACTTGTTTTGAAAAACAATAAAATGGCAATAGGGTTTGTGCTAACCTGCATATCCTTCTCTTAAGCTTAACCCTTGTTATTGCAGGATCCACATAGCAGATGACATCGACTCTGAACCTTCTACGACTCACTTCGACTTCGATTTCCCGATCTATCAAGCCGAAGAAGAGATTGATGAAGACGAAGACCTTCCCGAAGAGTTGGCCCGCTTGTTGAAACAAGAAGAGAAAGTTATTCAGCCTCACGAGGAAGAGATTGAGATTGTGAATCTGGGTTCTGAGGAACTGGTCAGGAAC
This sequence comes from Lathyrus sativus, assembly GCA_963859935.3. Classification (NCBI taxonomy): domain Eukaryota; kingdom Viridiplantae; phylum Streptophyta; class Magnoliopsida; order Fabales; family Fabaceae; genus Lathyrus; species Lathyrus sativus. Next base: position 172,257,078 of record OZ012738.1, on the reverse strand, counting down.
GTCAGGATAGGGGCCGCACTGCAGAGTGATGTCAAGCAGAGATTGGTCGAGATGCTGAGAGAGTATAGTGACATCTTTGCTTGGTCATACGAAGATATGCCCGGACTTGACACTGACATCGTGGTCCATCACTTGCCGTTGCGAGAAGATTGTCCTCCCGTCAAGCAGAAGCTTAGGAGGATGCGGCTAGATATGGCCGTTAAGATCAAAGAAGAAGTGCAGAAGCAGCTTGATGCTGGCATCTTAGCAGTTACTACTTACCCTCCGTGGTTCGCCAACATAATGTCTGTACCGAAGAAGGACGGTAAGGTAGGAATGTGCGTCGATTATCGGGATTTGAATAGGGCGAGCCCTAAAGATGATTTCCCGCTCCTTCATATTGATGTGTTGGTCGACAATACAGCTCAGTTCTCCGTATTTTCGTTCATGGATAGCTTCTCCGGCTACAATCAGATCAAGATAGCGTCAGAGGACATGGAGAAAACTACGTTTATTACACCATGGGGAATGTTTTGCTACAAGGTAATGCCTTTCGGTCTGAAGAACGCAGGGGCCACTTACCAACGAGCAATGGTTACTTTGTTTCATGACATGATTCATCATGAGATTGAAGTCTATGTTGATGACATGATTGTGAAGTCCCAAACGGAGGAGGGACATCTGGTCAATTAGCTGAAGCTTTTTGAGAGGCTTAGGAAGTTCAGGTTGAGGCTGAATCCTAACAAGTGTACTTTCGGAGTACGGTCGGGAAAACTACTGGGGTTTATCGTGAGTGAAAGAGGCATCGAGGTTGATCCTGCGAAGATAAAAGCAATACAAGAAATGCCAGCGCCAAAAACCGAAAAAGAAGTTCGTGGTTTCCTGGGCAGAATAAACTACATTGCAAGGTTTATCTCTCAGCTCACAGCCACGTGTGAACCGATGTTCAAACTACTGAAAAAAGATCAGGGGATTATCTGGAAAGAGGATTGCCAGAAGGCATTTGATAAGATAAAACAATATCTACAAGAACCTCCGATCTTGATACCCCCAGTGGCCGGACGACCCTTAATCATGTACTTGACAGTTCTTGAGAATAGTATGGGGTGTGTTCTCGGTCAGCACGACGAGACGGGAAGAAAGGAGCATGTCATTTACTATTTGAGTAAAAAGTTCACAGATTGTGAATCTCGTTACTCGATGCTGGAGAAGACGTGTTGTGCACTAGCCTGGGCTGCCAAACGTTTACGACAGTACATGCTCAACCACACAACCATGCTAATTTCGAAGATGGATCCGATCAAGTACGTCTTCGAGAAGCAAGCGCTTTCGGGCAGGATTGCCAGATGGAAAATGGTGTTGACGGAATATGACATTCAGTACGTTTCCCAGAAGGCCATCAAGGGAAGCGTATTGTCTGAATACCTTGCCGAACAGCCGATCGAGGATTATCAGCCGATGAAATTTGAATTCCTTGATGAGGATATCATGTTTCTCAAGGTGAAAGATTGCGATGAACCATTGCCCGACGAGGGTCTAGATAGGAAATCCCAATGGAAATTGATATTTGACGGGGCGGTTAATTCTTACGGAAGTGGCATTGGGGCAATTATCACGACTCCCCATGGATCCCACATCCCGTTTACGGCTAGACTGACGTTTCCGGTCACCAATAACGAAGCGGAGTACGAAGCATGCATCATGGGTCTAGAGGAAGCAATTGATTTGAGAATCAAGAACCTAGATGTATATGGTGACTCGGCACTTGTGATCAACCAGATTAAAGGGGAGTGGGAGACTCGTCAACCGAATTTGGTGCTGTACATGAATTATGCCAGAAGGCTGCTTCCGTTCTTTGATCGAGTGGAACTCCATCATGTACCCAGAGCTGAGAATCAGATGGCTGATGCCTTAGCCACGTTAGCTTCGATGTATAAAGTCAATTTTTGGAATGAAGCTCCAAGAATTTTCCTTTCTCGTCTTGATAGACTTGCATTCGTCTTTGCGATCGAGGAAGCCTCCGATGGCAAGCCGTGGTTCCATGACATCCAGACTTTCCTTATGACTAAGGAGTATCCTGCGGGAGCGTCAACCCAGGATAAGTAGACTCTGAGGAGGCTGTCTGGAAATTTTTATCTCAATCCTGATGGAGTTTTGTATAAAAGAAACCACGATCTCGTGTTACTCAGATGTGTAGATGAGAAAGAGGCGAGTATGCTCATAGAAGAAGTCCATGAAGGCACATTTGGTACGCACGCCGGCGGGCATGCTATGACAAGAAAGATCCTGAGAGCAGGATATTACTGGCTGACGATGGAGTCGGATTGCTTTAAATTCGCGAAGAGATGTCATAAATGCCAGATTTATGCTGATAAAATTCATGTGCCGCCGTGCCCGTTGAATGTCATGTCTTCCCCGTGGCTGTTCTCCATGTGGGGCATCGACATGATAGGCAAGATCGAGCCCACTGCATCTAACGGTCATCGCTTTGTTCTAGTAGCTATCGACTACTTCACCAAGTGGGTGGAGGCAGCCTCGTATGCTAATGTGACCAAGCAGGCGGTGGCTAAATTCATAAAGAGGGACATCACTTGTCGATACGGAATTCCCGAGCGGATCATTATTGATAATGGTTCGAATCTGAATAACAAGATGATGAAGGAGCTGTGCCAGAGTTTCAAGATTGAACACCACAACTCATCTCCTTACCGACCGAAGATGAACGACGCCGTTGAAGCCGCCAATAAGAACATTAAGAAGATTGTACAGAAAATGGTTGTGACCTATAAGGATTGGCACGAGATGTTGCCATTCGCACTGCACGGTTATCGTACAACGGTACGTACGTCAACCGGGGCAACTCCTTTCTCACTGTGTACGGTATGGAAGCTGTCCTACCGTTAGAAGTTGAGATTCCTTCTTTACGAGTTTTGGTTGATGTGAAACTCGATGAGGCAGAATGGATTAAGAACCGACTAAACCAACTCAGCCTGATGGACGAGAAGAGGTTAGCATCGATTGCATATGGTCGTCTGTACCAAAGCCGAATGAAGAAAGCCTATGACAAGAAGGTGCGTTCTAGAAGCTTTCAGACGGGTGATCTAGTCCTGAAGAAGATTCTACCTCCACACTCCGATCACCGAGGCAAGTGGACTCCCAATTACGAAGGTCCGTACATCGTCAGCAAGGTTTTCTCGGGAGGAGCCTTGTTGTTATCCATGATGGATGGCGAAGATTTTGCATCCCCGGTGAACGCGGACGCAATTAAAAAATACTTTGCTTAAAAAATGACCCGCTGGAAAGAAAAAGAATATCCAGGCAAAAATGGAGCATCCTGGCGAACCATAAAAAAGGAAAAAGGTTCGGGCAAAAATTAGGGATATAAAAGAAAAGAATGTACACTCGCAAAGTCGAAAACCTGGAAAGGCGACTTTGGCAAAAAAGGGTATCCCGGTGAATCGAAAACCCGGAAGGGCAATTCAGGCAAAAGTTAGGGATTTGAAAAAGCAAATGACTGCGTTCCGCGTGTGGACTTTCATTGTTTAGTGGTTTGGAAGACCTGAGGGCCATTTATCTGAATCAATCTCTTCAGAAGCTGAAGCGTCGGAGAAGTATCAAAGTTGAGTGGGTCATAAAGGGATCAACTCATGGTGTTCGTCTACGTCGCATTGCCGACATTTGTGTATATACTGATCTATACTTATGTTTTTATATTTGCGCAGCTTCCTCATTCCAGGAGCTTGCATCTGTTGTAAAACATTCTTACCCATTCAAGGGTTCGTCATCAATGAAACATACTATTCAGCAATTTTGTTTGCTTGTTTAGCATCTATCTGTTTTGTTTGCGAAAAAGAACGCCGATGTTTTTGATAAAATACGCATACATAAACTTACTGGCCTAGGCCACTGATTGTTGAAACAATGAATTACTTGAACATTGTCACAAGATGATAACCTCGATAGGTCTCTTTGAGAAGGGTATCTTGTCTGGTTGTTTGTGTTGTTGCAGGTATAGCATATTCCAGGCAGTACGCCATATGCGTCCCCAAGCAGGATGATTCCTTCTACCCCAGCAAATGTAGCAGCCTCTCCCCACGGAATGGGAACAGGGGACTAAGAGCATTGATATGTATCCCTCAGGCAGAGAGGATTCCCCCCGATCAGAGGTATCCTGGAGGATCATCATCCCCCCAGCTGAGTCATGCGCTGAAGCGTATTTTCATTCCCCAACACTGGGTCAAAGTGCAGTTTTTGTAGAAGACTACTCGCAAGCGTGCAGCTTCCGATGATCCAGACTGAAGTCTCCAGCGGAATTGAAATTCCCCACAAGAGTGGTACTCTCCCCAGCAAGCAGGATGATTCCTTCTTCCCCAACCGAGTTTGCATTTCCCCAAGAGAGCCGAGTCCTTGGAAGCCGTTCAGGCCATGGTTGGTTTTCCCTAGTAGAGTGTTGAATAACTGATGCTGTATTTCCCCACCGAAGTCGTTATTTCTAGGAAAGTTTTGCTGCGAATGCCGTGCAGTTTATTTCTGCAATTGATATCGTTTCCTCGACAGTTTGTGGTTTGAATACCCGGATGAGCAGGTTCGAGTTCTCGTAGAACTTTGTTCCCCTGCAGCAGTCGATTGAAGATCATTTCCCCAGGCGGAGTCCAATTGAGATTGGTGTGACTTCTTCTCCTTGGCAGGATGAGTCCTTCCCCCACCAGAGTGGTTCTTTATCCTTGACAGGAGGATTCTCCCTTCAACATTTATTTTGCTGATGGGGTCGTAGCATCTTGCATGATTGCATATCATTCACCCTAAACGCGTAGCATTTCCACCGTGTGGAGCATTACGCCATGGTCAAGCATATGCATATGAAACTTGAGCTAGGTCGTTACCGTTCTTGTTTTGCAGGTGTTCCCACGTAGAATGATTACTCAAGATGATTCTTGAATTCCACAGCGAAGTTGATTGCTTAAGATGATTCTTGAGTTCCCCAGTGAAGTCGCAAGAGTCGGTTGCTCAAGTTGATGCTTAGAGTCCCCGGCACGGCGTTTGCTCAGGATGATTCCTGAAATCTCCAACAGAGTTATTGGTTCAGGATGATTCTTGAAGTCCCCAGCGGAATTATTTGTCCAAGATGATTCTTGAAGTCCTCGGCAGAGTTGATTCAGTCAAAATGATTTCTGGATCCCCGAAGCAGAGTTACTTGATAGTTCTCCAGAATCCCCAGCGGAGATGTGTCATCCACAACAGGTTTTAAACTGAGAAGTTGAAACTTCCTTGAGGACTTGATGATTGAAGTCTGGCAGCGGTGCCAAAACCCCAGATTTACTGATGAAGTCTAACTACGATGTCGAAGCAGTTATCCCAGCTGACGTGGAGGGCGTGACGGCAGAAGATTGTATATCCTTACTTGGTCCGTGATTGATTAAGGATTCCATTTTAAGACTTACCGACGAAGTCCAACTGTGAAGTTGACGCAATTCCCTCAACTGATGCAGAGTGCCTGATGGCAGAAGTTTGGATATCCCCAATTGGTTCATGATTGACCGAGGAGTCTATTTTAGACTTGCTAACGAAGTCCGGCTGACGCCCGAGATGTTCTTGGAATGCCCGACGGAATGATTAACTTGATTGTTAAAAAGTTCCTAATGACCTGATGAGTCCCGAGGAATCCTTCTGCCACAGTGTTGCAGAGTGCCTGACGACAATATCAGCTATGTATCGCCGGTTATCGAGTGACCAGTGATCCCTTGATGACTTGAGAAAGAAGCTGCAGCGAAATCGGATAATCATCCCGACGGAGATTTGACAGTAGCCATATTTCGCCAGTTACCGAGTAACCGGTGATCCCTTATTTACTTACTGATGAAGTCCGACAAAGATATTGTCGACGTGCCTAGCGACATGATGAGTCCATAGGCGACGATAGGGAATTCTTCTGCTATGACGCAGGATGCCTGACGGCACGATCAACCATCCATTACCAGTTACCGCGTAACTGGTGACCCCTTGATGACTTGAGGACGAAGATCTACAGCAAAATCAGATGATCATCCTGACGAAGATTAGACCCTTCACCAATTCCCGTGTGACCAATTCCCCCAGCAGAGTTGTCGTGCAACTGTCATGCTCAGTTTCGAAGATGTTCCTACCAATCAGAGTACCGCTTATCCGTATGGTTGGAAAATCACTAGTTACCGCGTAATCGGTGATCCCTTGATGATTTGAGGACGCAATGCTATCAGATAAATCAGAGAATCATCCTGACAGAGGTTCAGATCGGTATTTCTCCATCTAGTTGTCGTGCAGCTATCATTTCAGTTCCGAAGATTTGTCCCCATCAGAGTACCGTGTACTTGTGCATTTGGCAAATTTCCGGGTTTGTTGGTATTCAACCGTCTTTCACCTTGATTGTTTGAGAGCCGTTCGCTTCTCACCCAGTCAGGTCCAAGCCATTTGAATAGGGGCAGCTGTTGCACCCCAAAATTTTCCCAACATTTCTTCACCTAGCTTGTGTTTCATTTCATTCACATTAGCATTATCATTTGCATTTCATTGACATGTGTGCAGGAGATCAAGAGGTATGATTACCAATCAAGGGCTACACAAGACTATGAAGCTAGCTAAGAAGGTTATTCAAGTGTTCAAGGGTTGATATCCTTGTCAGAGAAGTTAAAATATCCTCAGAGAGAGTGATTGAAGCCCAGTATGTGTGTCTCCTAGCTTGAGAGTTGTGGGAAGCCATCAGATGATTCTGAAGCCATGAAGTTAGACTTTAGGTCTTGATAGAGCTCATAAGAAGTGTTGAAGATCACTTTGAGGCCTAGACAGGTCATTGTGCAAGAATAAGAAGCCTTAGCCAAGATTGGTGCAATTAGGGTTTGACTGGGTCAACCCTAAGTCAACTGATGATTTGAAGAAGGTTGAGACCTAATTCAAGAGCCATGTGACCATGGATTTATACATTGAGATGTTATAATGATGATTCCAAGGTGAACTCATTATGATTGAAGAGTTTGAGAAGTTTCAGGCTAGGGTTTCTAAGACTTGACAGTGTAAAATCCCCTAGTTTGACCCCTGACTTCAAGACTATTTAACTCAAGATATGATTGTCATATCATCTTGCCCCTAACATGATTGTTCTAGAGCATGAGCTTAGCTTTAATTTGAGTACTAGAAGTCCTTGATAGGATTTATAGAACTCAAGTTATGAGCCAGACAAGTTACAAGTCATCTGAGGAATGTGAATTTGGAGCTTGAAAGTTACCCAACTTGCATGAAACGTTTTCCCTAGAAGGATGATTCCTATGAACTTTTGGTCAACATTAATGTTTTTCCTTATTCTCTTAGCTTTCTAGAGAGTACTAGAAGTCCTCGATAGGATTTGTAGAACTCAAGTTATGGCTTTGACAAGTCAAGGGTATTTTGGGTATTTGGACATTACAGGTCATTTTGAATCATAAGTCAATTTCACCATCTTGCAAGCCTCAAATGGATTTTTGTTCAACATGAAAGTTGTTCAAAATGATGTTTTTAGCTTTTCTAAGAATCAAGAGTCCATTTATATGGATCATATCAAGCATTGGTGGAAGAAAGTTCATATAAAAGCCATTTTAATGAATTAAGATGGGAAAATTCAAAACAATTGAGAATAACTTGTTTTCAAGTCAAATTTGTGGTAAATTTGAATGGAATTGATGTTCTAAAGAGATTGGCATTATTACATTTTTGATTTGAAGAGCTTAACATGGCCATTTGAAAGGTTGCTTCACAAATAAGAAACACATCTCACACACTCCATATGTTGAAATCAAAGGAAACAAACCACATCACTACATCCCACAAGGCTTAAGTGTATGGTTTGGAATGAAATTGGAGTATGAGCAAGGCTTGAATGTGGATATCAACTTTGGAAATTTGGAAGAAAATTGAAAATCAAAAACTCATGAATGGGCCTGGTTTGGGCCTCTAATCCATTGAAACAGAATATAAAAAGGATTTAGAACAGAATTGGAAGGTTCTGGTGATCATTTTCGTGGAGGAGCCATTAGAGAGAAGTGAAGAAGCAAGCTTGGAAGTGAAATCTCATTTTGGAGAATCAAGAGTTTTCAACCAGAATTGAGCATCAAGAAGCATTCACCATTGATCACTGAACGTTTCTGCAAGGTTTGGAAGAGAATTGAGGCTTGAATCCACTGCAATCCAAGCTCAAAGACAGGTTTTAAATTCTTGAAATCTCTCTCTGATTATGTGTTTTTAGTGAACTAGAAGCATGCGGTTAGGTTCTATTCATGATTTAGATGGATTTTGGATGGTTAATTGCAACTTTAGAGACAATTTAGGGTTAATTGCATTTTCGGTTGAGATGGTTATCTCAAGATTCTTGCGTTGTTAGAGTGAATAGACGATATGGTTGAGTTCCTGGTGAAATTCTGGTCAAGTTTCATGTAAAGATCGTGGCAAATGGATGTGTGTAGAGGAAGTTAGGGTTGTACCAGGGTGGCCGGAAAAGCCACCGGCGATGAACCTTGCGCGCGCTGGTTTACAGGTTTGAAAGGTAGGAGAGATAATCCTCACCATCCAGTCATGTTGAAAGTGTGACTTGGTCACTCAATCCAAGAGCTCACACTGAGCCACGTAAGCCCCTTCAAAATGCAGTGTTTTACTTAGTCAGAAGTCCAAGCTTTTGAAGCTTCGCTGGATGAACCAAACACCCATGAGTTCGAGTCCTGGCGTGTGTGCTTTTTATTTTTCAGTTTGAGAATTGAAGTGAAGATGAGGATTTCAGAGCGTGTGGGCCTTGGTTTCAGTTGCTTTCAACACCTCACCATCCAAGCCCAATGTGGATTTACAAGGCAATTGGTTACTCATCATACCCCCTCCTGGCACTATTTTTCTTGGCTGAATTGATGTTCAGATGGGCCTCACACCCAGTTTCTATGTGCACCCCTATTGTGCTGGGCCCAAGCAAAACTAGTTGGAATGAGTTGCTGAATACACCCTCTGTTCATCTTCTCTTTTTATTGTTTTATTATTTTTGTGCATTTCATGTTAGTTTGAAAACAATTCATGAAAAATAGAAAAATAAGTCAATTAATTCCAAATTTTTTCCCCCTGATTCATGGTTGAATCTAGAATTTTGTTGAATAAAAATATTAGGAAAATCATGAATTTTCAATTTTTTTGCATTTTTTACATTTTATTTGATAATAAAGTGGTCATGGTTGATACCTCTGTTTGATGATTTTATTGTGAGCACTTGGTGATGATTTTTGGCTTGTTTTTTTGTGTATGGTTAGCTTAGACATGTATTCTCCCATAGTATTTTTCTCACATTTTTGTGATGAAATTAGGTGTGGTTTTTAGGTTGGAACTTTAGGTGCTTCCTTTTAGGGTTTAAGTTTAGTACCTTGTAGTGTAGAATTTATTTCTAGGTCTTATTTGATGATTTGATCTCTGGAATTAACATGGTAGAGTCATGATTGACTTAGGTACCCATAGTTATTTTTGTAGGATTTTAAAATTGGTTTTAGTATTTTAGTTAGGATTAACTTTAGTACTAGGTTTTAGGTGATCCTAACTTGCTAATTCAACTAGAATGATTTCTTTAGTTCCCTTAGATTAGGGTGTTGCTTCTCTTGCTCTTGAATGATGATGAAGACATGTGTGGGCTGCTGTGGAATGCATGATGGAGCTTGGACTTGAAGTTTGCTCTTCCTTTGGTGTAGTTTGTTTAGGGTTAAGGATTAGGGTTTTAGGGAGATCTCTTAGAATAGATTTTCTTCCTTCATGAAACATGGAAGGTGCTGATCACTTCCATTCCTCCCTATGATGTAAGGTCCCATTGTGAAGGCCCCATCCCTCCTTTGGTAGGATGAGTGCCTCCTCACAAATTGGTAGAACCTTGGAGGGTTCCTTTCCTTGATGGTGGAGTGCTTAGAGGTGACCTTTGGTCTTCACTTTGCTTTCCCCTATCCCCACCTTGCTCTTGATAGATGAATCTTTCTCCCTTGCTAGAGGATGGATTTCCTTGCTAGAAGATTGCAGATGCTAGAGGTTGCACTTCCCCTGTGTTTGAAGACTGCCTTTGGAGCTGAAGCTTGAAGATTAGGAAGAACAAGTTGACACTTGTGTGAAGAGGATGCAAATTGAAATTGAGAGCTGAAGCTTGAAGGAGAAGAACAAGTTGATATTTGTGTTTGATGCATTGAAAGCTTGAAGAAGCAAGTTGACAATTGCTATTGAAGATGAAAGCCCTGAAGAACAGTTTCAGACTGAGGACTGAACTACTGTCAGAGGATTGCTTTGCTGTGAAGCTGTGGAAGCTGTTGATTTGCTTTCTTTCCTGTCTGTTTGCTTTCTGTGCAACTGTATTGCTGTGACTTGTTTGATTTGCTTGATGCATTAGAATAAGGTCATGTTTAGATTGTGTTAAGCTAGGAGCATGATTGCACTAGAGGTTGAGTTTCTCCCTCTGCTTGTACTTTTACTATATGGCTTTGCTTGCGGGTATTCGGTAGAGCCCAGCTCCCTTGCCTATGTGGTTTGTGTTTTGCTTGATGGCATTTTAGTTCTTCTGTATGATTGCAGTTATTCATATCTGGCTTGAGGTCGGGACGAGCTTGTGGAGGCTGATGCCCCACACACATTTCCTCCCTCACTTGCATTGCATGCATTTTACAGTCGTTTACTGTTTACTGTTTAAGCTGATGCTTTATCTGTTTCTGTTTATCCTTGACATGATCCCCTAGGAATCTCACTTCCTTTGATAAGGAAGTGATGATTAGAACTTTAGGTTGAAACCTATGCATGATAACTTCTAGGAGTTCCCTATTTCAAACTTCAACCATAGGATGAATCCTTGGCATGACAACATTAGGACTTGATAGTCTCCCCGTAGTTGACCCCCTCTCTTCTCATCTCAAACAACGGTAAAAAATGTAATAAAGGCAAGTTAGTATAAGCGCGTTACGAGCCTTAAGCTACTTGGGTAATGATAATTGAGCGGCCTCCTCTCAATCGTCTAGAATGTTTAGTATACGTCCTTTGGACGATATGCGACGCATTCGCTCCTAGGTCATAGTCTCTAGTGCTGTACAAACTACATACAACCATAAAAAACAGTTCTTCCATAAAAGACAGAAAACAAACTTCAAACCTTTTGCCCCGTGGGCCCATAAGTCAAAGGAAGCTTTTCTTAAGAAGCGAGTGTCGTTAACTCCTAGTTCTACCGCAAACGGTAACGCCTAAGTCTCCAAGGGTCGAGCCGCGTACGCCAAACTGCTGGAACTATTTGTTAACCCTACTCGATAAAACAGATGAATCTGAATTCCCGTAATCCGTATTATCCCGAACTACGTAAGCTCTGATCTCTCATACTTGTTGAGAGTACGTAGGCACAATACTGATGTATTGGCGAGCCACCTTCCCCGTAACCCGTAGTTAGCCGAACTACGTTGACTCTGATTTCTCATTCTCTGATGAGAATACGTAGGCATAAAGCGCGACGCTTTACCGAGTCATTTTCTTTTCTTTTCAGACCGGCCTTGATAGGTAGATAGTAAATAAACCCGTCAGATAAACACAACAAGCGTGGATCCCATCGAGTACGATGGACGTGAGGGGTGCTAATACTTTCCCCTTACGTAACCGACTCCCGAACCTAGACAATGGTTGCGATGACCTTGTCTTATACCTTTTCGTCAGGTGTTTCCGATCGTTTCCTTTCCCTTTCTGAGGGATAAATAACGAAAGGTGGCGACTCTTCTGTTTTTCCGGCACCTTATTTTCGCAGAAGCGACACTACTTACTCTTGCAATAGGCAAACTGAGTTGGTAAATAAGCTAGTCACTGATCTTGCCAAAGAGATTCGCGCTCGTAAGCGTCTGGGTTTAGATTTGAAGGTTGTTAGTGATGTCCTTACTTCTAAGAAGAAGGAGTTGGATAGAGCTTACCTAGAGATTTCCAGGTTTAATGATAAGTGGAATGCTACAGTCGCTAATAACAAGGAGTGGGAAGAGGTACTCAGACAACAGATTGTTAAGCTAAACGCTCAACTCCAAGTGAAAGATGAGAAGATTGCAGCTGAAGCCTCACTCCAACGTGACAGTGATTGTAGACTGAACGAAGCGCTTGCAACGTTGGATGATTACAAGTCTAGAGCTGAAGTGAAGAGGTGTAAGCTTGAGGAGGCTTTTGGTGAGGGCGCCTGGGAGGATTATGCTCAGGATCTGCAAACCATTATTAGCCGGAGAGACCTACTTATCCAAGTGTTACTTATCATGCCTGACCATCCAGAGACGAAGGAGCTGTTAGAAGATTTCCAGTCTAGTTGTCGCACTTGATTGTATTTTCTTTTCAGCCTGTGGTTATGTTGTGTATTGACCATCACCAGACCTGTTGGCTGAGGTCATTTTGATTCCATTGTATTGTTGTATCTGACTCTTGGCTCTCATTTTATTTATGAGGAGTTTGTTTGTTGCTTATATGTTAGCTCTCCACTGTTGTGATGTGCTCGTTGGAACTAGAATCGAGGGGGAAATATCCCCGATGCATATATACATGTCTGCATATTGCATCATTTTGCATTTTTGCATCGTAGGTGCCCGAGACCGTTAACCTTATTTCTGTGGTTTGTTAGTTTGTTTCAGGATTGAACACCCGATTACTCACCGGTACGCCACTCGGGGAAATCAGCGTAAGATCATGGAGCATATGCAAGTTGAGATGCAAGAACTTCGGGACAGGATGGCCCAATTTATGGATTTGATGCAGGGTGTGGCAAATGGTCAAGAGCAACTGAGGACTCTGGTACAATCGCTTATTGCAAGAGTTAATGGTAATGGTGTGCTCCATGGAGGAACTGCTGCTAATCCTCCTCGTAATGATGGTGGCACGCCACATGCTAATGTTATTCCTCCAGTTGTGATCCCTTCTGGCGAAGGTAATGTAGGTGGAATCCCTATGCCTGAAATGGTGTATGTTGCAAATGGTAACAATGTTCCTCAATAGGATGAAGATCAACAGGAAGATGCGTTCTTTATATGAGATATTGGTGCAGGATTACCGTTTGAGACAGATAAGAGGTTTAAGCTGATTGAAGAGAAGATGAGGAGCTTTGAGAATCAGAACTCTATGGGATTGGACATGGCTAATCTGGGGCTGATCCTAGACTTGAAAGTACCTTTGAAGTTCAAAGTTCCTGATTTTGACACATATAAAGGCACTACTTGTCCTAGGGTTCATCTGCGTTCTTATTATCGCAAGATGTCTGCCTACTCAGATGATGAAAAACTATTGATGCATTTTTTCCAGGACAGCCTCTCTGGTCCTTTTCTTGAATGGTACATGAGCTTAGAACTAGTCAATATCCGATGCTGGAGGGATTTGGCCGAGGTTCATTAAGCACTGCCAGTATAACAGCGACCTTGCGCAAAACAGGGTCCAATTGCAGAACCTGTCTCAGAAGAATGGTGAATGCTTCAAAGAATACGCCCAGAGGTGGCGTGAGTTGGCAGCTAGGGTGCAGCCTCCCATGGTTGAAAGGGAGTTAATTGATATGTTTGTTGCCACGCTACCAGGCGTATACTATGAGAAGCTGATCGGTAACATGTGTGGAAGTTTTTCTGATCTGATTATTACTGGGGGAGAGTCGAGAACGGCATTAAGTTGGGAAAGATTCAAGCTGGCAAAGGATCCTTAGCAGGAGGAGGAAATATAAAGGTTTTTGGGAACAAGAAGCGAGAAGGATAAGCTAATGCAGTAGCTAGTTCCCGGGGTAGGAACAGGAATCAGCGTCAACAATATCGTCAGCAACAGCAGGTTGCAAGTATCACAATACCTACGGTACCACAACAATAACAACGACAACAACCACAACAGAATCAGCAGAATTACGCTCCTCGTCCTTTTCAGGATCGGGGCAGGGCGGTAAATAGGCAATTTGACGTGCCTCCGATGCCGTGTTCTCAATTACTCCAACACTTGCTACAGTCACAGTTGATATAGAAGAGGACTTTAGCTCCATTGACAGGTGCACCACCACCTAGTTACGACGCTAATGCTCGATGTGAGTTTCATTCTGGTGCTCAGGGTCATAATATTGAAAACTGTTAGGCGTTTAAGCATAAAGTTCAGGATCTCATAGACAGTAAGGCTATAAACTTTTCTTACGACGCGCCCTATGTCGTGCAGAACCCCATGCCCAACCATGGGGCAGCTGAGGTCAATGCTATCCTTGAAGATGAGAGCTTGAATTTGGTGTCGAATGTTGATGAGTTGAAGACGCCGCTGAGCTTTGTAAAGAACACGTTGTTGAGGGGAGGGGTATTCCTAGGTTGTGATGAAGCTTGTGCTGAATGTTTGAGCCATCCCGAGAGATGTGAGAAGCTGAAGAACCACATTCAAAAGCTGATGAATGATGGTGTCTTGCAATTTGATAGAGTTTCTGAGAAAAAGATTGAGGAATTAGTGGTTGAAGAGAGGAATGAGGTTGCTACAATCTCGATTTCGTACAAGACTATTACTATTTCTGCACCGCCGAGGCCGCCAACCATCATCATTACCAAAGCTGGTCTTGTACCATATAAAAGTACTAAGGCAATTCCATGGAACTACGGAGCCGAAGTATACTGTAACAAACAGAAGCAAGAGTTGAAAAGCTTACCGGTGGATTCTGTGGACAACTTAGTTGGAGCTGGTGGAATTACTCGGAGTGGAAGAGTATTTTCGTCACCTGAAATGGTCGCCGATAAGCCTGACAAAGGAAAGAGTAAAGTAGAGGTTGAAGAGACTTCTCAAGCGGGGGAGAAGGATTCCTTGGTGAAGGAAGCGGAGGAGTTCATGCGCTTGAGAAGAAAGAGTAATTACAAGATTGTTGATCACTTACAGCAGACTCCGTCCAAGATATCCATCTTGTCCTTGTTACTGTGTTCGAAAGCGCACATAAACGCTTTGTTGAGAATCCTGAATACAGCTTATGTGCGCCACAGGAGATTTCTATGAACAAACTCGAGGGAGTGGTGGCACATGTAAATGCAGGTACTGGATTGGGATTCACAGATTTGGAGTTGACGCCAAAGGGGAGGAACCATAACTATGCGCTGCACATATCTATTGAATGCCGAGGAGCCATTTTGTCACACGTGCTTGTTGATACAGGGTCATTCTTGAATGTAATTCCGAAGAAGTCGCTGATGAAATTGGATACCCGTGGTATATTGTGTACGCCAAGTGACTTGGTAGTACGAGCTTTTGATGGGACTCGGAGGTCCGTATTCAGGGAGTTGACTTTGCCAATTTAGGTCGGTCCTGAAGTGTTTGATGCAGTGTTCTATGTTATGGATATTCAGCCAGCTTAGAGATGTCTATTGGGACGTCCCTAGATACATTCGACAGGCGCCGTAACATCAACGCTGCACCAAAAGTTGAAGTACATGGTGGGTGGTAGTGTCATCACTGTTTGCGGAGAGGAAGACATAATGATTAGTCATTTGTCTTCATTCAAGTATGTCGAAGTTGATGGCGAAATCCATGAGACTTTATGTTGGGCCTTTGAAGCTGTGCAGATCAAGGATAAAGCACTGGTCGTGAGCAAAGCACCTGAAGTCTCCATGTCATCCTTCAAGGAAGCCCGTGCAGTGGTGAAGGCTGGGGCATCACAAGGTTGGGGCCAAGTGCTGAATATCCCCAATAAGCAAGACAAATTCAGTTTGGGATACAACCCATCTTCTTCCTCCCAGAGCATGTTGCGCTATAAGGGGCCCATCAAGTTTACCAATGGGGGTGTAATCTTTGAGTAGATTAATGTTGTATCAGATGAAGACGGTGACAGCGACTGTGACATGGATGCGTGGATTCGGCCATGCACTCCAGGACAAAGCCTAAATAACTGGTCTGTCGAAGAAATCATCCAAGTGATGATAGAAGAGTAATGATTTATTTTTTTGATTATTGTACAACCCTATGTTCTACTCGGAGCATAGCGGTATTTGTCTTCAAGGCCTAATTTTTTATGTTTGAACAATCTTTTTATCAATCAATCAAAGGGCGTTTTTCTGCATTCAAATATTGTGATCCTTGTCTTTCCTGTTTTTATTTTTAACAGTAAAATGGCAATGTGGTTTGTGCTTGTTTGCATATCATTTTAAGCATTAAATCATCATGATTGCAGGTTTCACATTGCAGATGACACCGCTCCAGAGCCGCCTATGACTCGCTTTGACTTTGATCATCCGATATTTCAAGACGAAGAAGAGATTGATGAAGATGAAGACTTGTCAGAAGAGCTAGCCAGACTTTTGAAACAGGAAGAAAAAATCATTATGCCTCATCAGGAGGAAATTGAGGTCGTCAACTTGGGTATTGAGGAAGTCAGAATAGATGTCAGGATAGGGGCTGCATTGCAGAGTGACATCAAGTAAAGATTTGTTGAAATGCTCTGAGATTATAGTGATATCTTTGCTTGGTCATACGAAGATATTCCCGGTATTAACACATACATCATGGTCCATCGCTTGCCTTTGCATGAAGAGTGTCCGCCAGTCAAGCAGAAGCTCAGAAGGACCAGACTAGATATGGCTGTGAAAATCAAGGAAGAAGTCCAGAAGCAGTTGGATGCAGGATTTCTCTCTGTAACAACTTACTTTCCGTGGGTCGCTAACATCATACCTGTACAAAAGAAGGAAGGTAAGGTACGAATGTGCATTGATTATAGATATTTGAATAAAGCGAGCCCGAAAGATGATTTTCCGCTCCCCCACATTGTCGTATTAGTTGATAATACAACGCAATACTCCGTGTTTTCCTTCATGGACGGTTTTTCCGGATATAATCAGATTAAGATGGCACCAGAGGATATGGAGAAAACAACGTTCATTACACCGAAAGATGATTTTTCGCTCCCCCACATTGCCGTATTAGTTGATAATACAACGCAATACTCCGTGTTTTCCTTCATGGACGGTTTTTCCGGATATAATCAGATTAAGATGGCACCAGAGGATATGGAGAAAACAACGTTCATTACACCAGAGGATAAGGTAATGCCTTTTGGGTTGAAAAATGCAGGGGCAACCTATCAGCGCGTAATGGTCACTTTGTTTCATGATATGATTCATCATGATATTGAGGTATATGTTGATGACATGATAGCAAAGTCGCAAACGGGGGAGGAACATCTGGTAAACCTTTTGAAGTTGTTTGAAAGGCTAAGAAAGTTCAGACTAAGGTTGAACCGAACAAGTGCACTTTTGGTGTCAGGTCGGGAAAGTTGCTGAGGTTCATTGTCAATGAAAAAGGAATCGAGGTCGATCCTGCAAAGATAAAAGCTATTTAAGATATGCCAGCGCCGAAAATGGAGAAAGAGGTTCGTGGTTTATTGGGTAGATTGAACTACATTGCTCGGTTCATATCTCATCTCACAGCCACGTGTGAACCCATGTTCAAATTCTTGAAAAAAGATCAGGCGGTCGTTTAGAATGAAAATTGCCAAAGGGAATTTGATAAAATAAAAGAATATTGTAGGAGCCTCCGATACTGATACATCCTGTAGATGGAAGACCATTGATCATCATGTATTTAACGGTTCTTGAGAACAATATGGGTTATGTTCTCGGTCATCATGACGAGACTGGAAGAAAAGAGCATGCAATATACTACTTGAGTAAAAAGTTCACAAATTGTGAGTCCAGGTACTCAATGTTGGAGAAAATGTGTTGCACACTCGCTTGGGCTTCCAAACGCCTGAGACAGTATATGCTGAATCATACAACCATGTTGATTTCGAAGATGGATCCGATTAAATACGTCTTTGAGAAGCAAGCACTTTCGGGGAGAATTTCCAGATGGCAGATGGTTTTGACAGAGTATGACATTCAATATGTTTCCCAGAAGGCTATCAAAGGGAGTATTCTGTCAGAATATCTTGTTGAACAGCCGATTGATGATTATCAACCTATGAAGTTTGAATTTCCCGATGAGGACATCATGTTCTTAAAGATGAAGGACTGTGACGAGCCATTACCCGATGAAGGTCCGGAGAAGGGTTCTCAATGGCAGATGCTATTTGATGGTGCTGTTAATTCATACGGTAGTGGAATTGGGGCAATTATCACCACTCCTCATGGTTCTCACATCCCCTTCACTGCCAGGTTAACATTTCCCTATACCAATAATGAAGCCGAATATGAAGCGTGCATTATGGGGTTGGAAGAAGCCATTGATCTGAGGATCAAGAATCTGAATGTATATGGCAATTCAGCGCTAGTTGTCAATCAGATCAAGGGAGAATAGGAGACCTGGCAGCCTAATCTGATACCTTACATGAACTATACAAGGAGGTTGTTACCTTTCTTTGACCGGATAGAGTTTCACCATGTGCCTAGAGCAGAGAACCAGATGGCAGATGCCTTAGCCACTTTATCCTCGATGTATAAGGTGAATTTTTGGAATGATGCTCCAAGAATAGTCATCTCTCGCCTCGATAGGCCAGCATTCATATTCGCCATTGAGGAAGCTTCAGACGACAAGCCATAGTATTACGATATCCAGAATTTCCTCAAGAACCAAGAGTATCCGCCAGGGGTGTCGACCCGGGATAAGAAGACTCTAAGGAGGTTGGCTGAGAATTTTTATTTGAACCAAGATGGTGTACTCTACAGGGGGAATTACGACTTGGTGCTTTTACGATGCGTGGACGAAAAAGAAGCGAGTTTGCTTATGGAAGAGGTCCACGAAGGTGCCTTTGGTACACATGCCGGTGGGCATGCCATGTCTCGAAAGCTGTTACGAGCAGGGTATTATTGGTTGAATATGGAATCAGATTGCTTCAAGCATGCAAAGAAGTGCCATAAATGCCAAATTTATGTTGACAAGATTCATGTGCCGCCGAGTCTGTTGAAATATGGCGTAGCCCTAAATAATCTTGTGCCATCATGGAGGTACTTGAGATCCAAATTGTAAACATCCAAGCTATCTGAATTATCCAAGGGAACCTTTTGGGAGTCTTTTTGCCCTAGAGGTTTAGTTTTTCGGTAAGAAGGAAAAAACTCATTCAAATTGGAATAGTTTAAACCTAAGGGGGATAGAGGCCCAGACATAGCCAATGGTTTATTCGCAACAGTAACGGGTATGATTACCTGGGATTCGTAGATATGGAGTTTTTCCTCTAGTAAAGGCTCACGAACGAGTTGCTGATTTTTCGCCACCTTCGGGCCGCTCAGAGCAGTAAAAGGGGGAAGGATGGAAGAAGAGGTTTGTTTGTGAGACTGGGTTTTTTGTTTCTAGGACCTTAGTTCATCCATATTGAGAGTTGAAGGATTATTCTTGGAAGAAAAGATTGTGGGAAGAAAATGCGAGAAAATGTTGTAAAAAGATTGAGGAAGTAAAAGTGAAAAAGACGTTTTGAAAAGTTATTTATAAGTGAAAGAGGAAAATCAAGAGTTTTTGTTTTCTCATAAATTGATGGGGTTAGTGGGCCACGTGTATACTCAGGATGAGTTATTAGGGGTGGCGGTTGTAACCTATGCTCTGTAGGAGTAATGATGGCTCACGATTTTAGGGATTCCCGAGAAATTTGCCATGATGTTCATGACGTCAGAGATCGTGCATCAAGGTGGCGTAACAGTTCCTTTTTGCGTGAGATTATGGATATGTCCTTTCCCATTACCTTTCAGCTTCCTGAGCTCGAAGTAGATGAAGTGGGTCAACATTCAGGATATAGTCGAAGGTAAACGGCGTCGAAATTGGATGCTGTCAAAAAATGTACTTTTGGTAGTATCGAAAACTACATTCTTGGGGGGCAATTTGTTAGCTCGCCAATTCGACGACTCATATGTTGAGGCTATTTTAGCTTGTTAAAGGACCTACAGGTCCTCCAAGGACTTAGAAAAATTGAAGTCTTGGAACTAGACATTTCGACCTAAGTAGCGAAATTGGCCTTCGACAGAAATTTGGAAATGGGGACGAATTGTGTTTTGAAATTTGAATATTGGAGGGAGTAGTTATATTTTCTTATGACTATGAATGACAAGTGGCGCTCATTGGACAAAGGACTACATATGGTGTGACACTTGTCAGAAATAGATGGCCTAAGGAGGTTATTAGTAGTTACTATTATTACTATAAATAGGAGTCTTAGACATAAACTTAGAGGTGTTGTAATTTACTGTTGTACAAGTCACTCTTAAAATTACTCCAAGTATCCGAGTGTAGAGAAAAAGAGTATTATAGAGAATGTACGTGATGTAAACACACCATCCTTTATCTTTTCAATGAAGTTACTTTGTTTTCTTTACTTTTGTCAAGTACTTTTACTTATTTGTTTCGTCTTTCCTTTTGTTCACCATTACTACTTCGACTAAGTCTTTCTCTCCCAAAAAACCTTTATCTCTTTTCCTTCTTGTAATTCTTCCTCCTTCCTTCTTTTAAACATAGTGGATATGTTCTGCCCTTTTAAATTACTTCTTCTTGGTATTATCGAAACACATTTTTAGATAGGTTCAAATAGAAATACCCTTTAGCACATATCCTAAGATTTCATATGGTCAATCCTGCAAGTTAGTCAATTTGACACCAAATTGATAGACCAGAGGTTGTTTACCAAAAAAACACGGTAAACAAAATGGCACGCCCAGTGGGACAGTGCTAAACAAAGAAAGTTTTGAGATCATAAAACTTTAGAAATATAAGCCTTATCAACTTGTCTTCAAAATACATTGTATGTTACTAAGAAGTGGCAGAATAACCACTGTAAACGAAGAAAGTTTAGTAAGACGTAACACTAGGAATATGGCGATGGAACCCGTTCAGCCAAATGGCCAACAAAATGGCTCTAGTGAAGAAACAAGAAACGACGGAGCGTCGTTTTCAATACCATCGACGGGAGAGCAAGTAGGGCTCCCGGTAAGGCCTGTACCAACACCTTCGATACTAGGGACTGGGTCGACTGTAATAAGACCCTATACTCAACCAGCATTGGAATATATCGGGCCCCAAGTGTCCAATCCTCAAACACCATTAGGAGGAAGCCCACTGCCTAGACAAAATCCTCTTCCTCGGTTGGTACAGATACCCAGGAATCCAACATATGGAATGCCTACAACTGTGATGCAGGGGCTTCAAAATGCTCCCCCCATCTTTTCAGATAACCCTGTGACTTCTCCGCTGCAAGGATCAGGATCTGGTGTGAACATTGGTCGAAGTTTCCAGGGCTAGAGTCTGGGATATTCGACGCAAGGCCCCAACTTGACCAATACCTCAGTCGCATGCTTAAGGCAACAGATGGATGATAGCAACATGCAAATGGTTCAGACTTTGTCCCAGACTATGGGCGAAATCTTTCAGCCATTAATCCATAACATAACCCAAACCAACCAACAATTGACGCTGCAGTTGACACGATTGGCTGAGTTCATGGGAGTACCCCCTGTACCCAGAAATCAAAACCTAATAGCGAACGTCCCTCGACAGGACGTAAGAAACGCAAGGGAAATACACTTGGAAAACCAGGTTAGGGTCGAACCTCCTGTAGTTGAACCAATAATAGAAAATCAAATGAACCAGGTCCATGTTCTAGACGAAGGAAACCAAGGAGTGGTCATGATAAACCGAAACTAGGACGTGGATCACGTGGTCCAGGAAGTTCGATGCAATAACATAGCCATTGACAACAATCTAGCGGCCATGGTCGAAAGGATTATGGCTCGAAATGGAGTAAACACTGGTTTTACTCGGCCAAACTTTACATCCCCGATAGTAGATTACATCCTTCAAACAGAGTTACCTCCTAGGATGAAAGTACCAAAATTTACTAAATTCTCAGGGGATACGACGGAATCTACTGTCAAACATGTGGCTCTTTATGTGATAGAAGCCGGGGAAATAGCGAATGATGAGAGCCTTAGGATAAAATACTTTCCAAGTTCCCTCACAAAAAATGCTTTCACTTGGTTCACAATGCTAGCACCTAATACCATATGTAGTTGGGCCTAACTTGAACGCTTGTTTCATGAGCAGTTTTACATGGGCCAGACCAAAATTAGTTTGAAAGAACTAGCCAGCGTAAAACGTAAGTTTTCGGAGCCAATCGAAGAGTACCTTAATAGGTTTCGGCTACTCAAGGCCAGGTGTTTCACGCAGTGCCGGAACACGAACTGGTAGAAATGGCCGCTGGAGGCCTTGATTATTCCATTCGAAAGAAGTTAGACACCCAATACTTAAGAGATATGGCTCAGTTGGCTGACAGAGTTCGACAACTTGAACGTTTGAAAGACGAGAAAACTAGATTTAACAAGAGTAAGAAGGTGGCTTTTGTCGAAATTGATGACAATGTCGAAAGGGCCTACGAGGATTCTTTGAACCTCGACGAAAATGAAGTGGACCTCGCCGAACTTAAACAAGGCCCCCCTTATTCTTGTAGAGAATTAGCACCCCCACAGGGGAAGAGTTTTGTCGAATCAGAAAGGAATGATAGATTCCCAAAGAAAACATATACCTTCGACATCACCAAATGTGATGAAATTTTCGATTTGTTGGTAAAAGATGGGCAAATGATAGTGCCACCTGGCGCTAAATTGCCATCGCTAGAGCAAAGGAAAAAGAGAGGTTTTTGTAAGTACCATAATTTTCTGGGTCATAAAACATCTCAATGTTTTCTTTTCATGGATCTTGTTCAGAACGCAATCCAGGAGGGACGCCTGAAGTTTGGGGAGAAATACGCCAGCCAAATGAAGGTCGACACGGACCCTCTACAAGTGACAGACGCTCACTACACAGAGCCATTAGAAGCCAACATGATCGAGGTCACTAAAGGCCGCGACTTCTTGGAAAGCATGACAGAAGTTACTGATGACTTCATCAAGAATGTCGTGATGACAAAGGTCATAATAGACTTTGGTCAAGGCAGCGAAAGAGAGATGGATGCTAGCAACATCGATGAGGTAGCAGACAATCCAAGATGGGAAATGGTGACCAAGGAGATGGCTGACAACTTCGTCGAAATGGACCAGGCTACTGAAGGTTTGGGTCTAAGCTTAAAGGGTTTAAATTTGGTCGAGGAGGTTGAGATCAACATGATGGAAGTTACCCAACAAGGGGGTGAAGGGGATAGTGAGTCGAACAACCAAGAGGAAATCACTAAGGAGGCTTACCCGAAGCAAGAGGAAACAATTGTGGATTTTCTTCATAGATGCCAGGGAAAGGGTTCCCGTATGATGTTATGCCCAAGATGCAGCGCGATTTTCGACAAAAAGGCTGCCCAAAGACTTGAGGGAACACGAAGGCTCAAGCAAAATAGGGGAATGCCTGAATTCGATGAACGAAGCAGCTTGCTGAAAATATCTGAACCCCGCATCAGAGCCCCCAAAACAAGGCCTGCTAGTTTCAAACCCGTGGTTGGAAACACCGATGGTAGGTGGATGAAACCCAACGAGGATAGAAGACAAGGCCAACAAAAATGGAAGAATTTCGAAGTGAACAGGGGTTCCTCAGTTACATATCAAAAAGAATTCCAGTCTTCAAAGATGGCCCATGTATCCAAAAATTATAAGGGGAAAAACCCCATGTCTCAGTCGCAATGGAGGCGGGAACAACGGAAAAGAAAAGCTCTTAGAGAAGCGGCGTCGAAGGACAAGGCCGAATCTAGTACTAATCTCCCAACAAAAAATCAGAGAGAGACGTCGAAGACATCAGCAAAACCGCCAGTGGACAGGAAGTTGTTCTCTGACCAGGTTAGAAGTCATAGGGAGATCGCTGGGGTCGATGACGAAATGACGGACAACTTCGACTCAGATTCTGGTGATTCGCTAAATTTGTTGGTGAACATAGTGTCAGTGATGCCAAAAGAATACGACAGATTATCCATGGTCGAAAACTGCGACACTGATGCAGACTGTGAAATGGCAGCACACAAACCCGTCTGCTATTATGTGATGAACAACGACTGTGTCGAAGAGCAGAATGCTTTCTTCGAACGGTCCACTGAGGAGATGAGGAACCATTTAAAGCCGCTCTATATTACGACAAAAGTAGAAAATACCCTAATTAACAAAATTCTGGTGGACTGTGGCGCAACTGTGAATTTGATGCCACATCTTCTATTAAACAAAATCGGGAAGTGTGATGCCGATACCAAGCCACACAACATGGTCCTGTCCAACTATGAAGGCAAGGTAGGCTCGACCAGGGGAGTAATCTAGGTAGATTTCACCGTTGGAACGGTAACGCGGCCAACGGTAGTCATGGTTGTAGAAACTACAGCAAATTACAACTTGTTACTTGGACGCGAGTGGATTCATGGCGTGGGGGCAGTGCCATCCTCGATGCACCAAAGAATTGCAATTTGGAGGCCAAACGGCATCGTGGAAAACATTGAAGCTGATCAAGGGAATTTTAAGGCACCCATCAACTATGTCGATCAAAGGCACTTCGACAAACACTTGGCTGGTATAGGTCCTTGTGGACCAGCGGACTTCGATTTCAAGCCAGATGACGAAGTATTTGGCTCGTTATACTTACATCCTGTAGACGGTTTCCGTTGGGACAGAGAGGTGCCAGGGGAAAGGCTTTCATACCTTGGAACCTTGCTAGTGGACCCCATGGAATGGGGAAGTGATTTTAGTAATAATGACTGAAGCCAATGCGCTTCGAAGGATTTCGGCTTATGTGGATGAAACTAGACTACAAGCGGCCTTGGAGGCTGTCAAAAGCGAAATGGCCACGGAGGCCAATAAAGAAGTTCTCCAGAGAGGCTACAAGGAAGGCTTCGACATGGAATCATCTGATGAAACCCATCAAGAAAGCAAAAGGCTTGACGCTATCTATGACGACGAGGCTTTGGGTTTCGAGAAAGATCCCTTGACAGAGGATGCCAAGATGCTTGCGCAGGACCAGCTAGAGGAAGTCGACTTAGGAGATGGCGTTATCAAAAGGCCAACTTATATTAGTGCTAACCTCGACACTCAATTCAAAGATGAGGTCATCCAGCTGTTGCGAGAATATAGAGACTGTTTTGCCTGGGATTATGATGAAATGCTAGGTTTAAAAAGAGAGTTGGTGGAACATAGACTACCAATCAAGCCTGGCAAGAAACCAGTCAAACAGAGCCCAAGGCGTTTTTCTCCAGAGGTTCTATCAAAAATAAAAGCGGAAATCGAAAGACTTCTGCGGTGAAAATTCATTCGCACAACCAGGTATGTCGAATGGCTTGCTAATATTGTGCCAGTTATTAAGAAAAATGGTTCCTTGAGAGTCTGCATAGACTTTAGGGGCTTAAACTCAGCAACTCCTAAGGATGAATATTCGATGTCGGTGGCTGAAATGCTAGTCGATTCAGCCGCCGGCCACGAATATCTTAGTATGTTAGATGGTTATTCTGGTTATAACCAAATCTTCATTGCCAAGGACGATGTTCCCAAAACAGCATTTCGTTGTCCAGGGGCCACATGCACCTACGAATGGGTAGTGATGCCTTTTGGCCTAAAAAATGCTGGGGCAACATACCAACGAGCAATGAATTCAATCTTCCATGACTATATAGAATCTTTTATGCAGATATATATAGATGACATTGTGGTTAAATCTGTATCAAGAAAATATCATATAGATCATCTTCGACAATCCTTCTTAAGGATGAGGAAGTTTGGCCTCAAAATGAACCCTCTAAAATGTGCGTTCTTTGTGCAGGCGAGTGACTTCTTGGGTTTCGTAGTCCACAAAAGGGCGTCGAAATAAACCAAAACAAGATGAAGGCCATTATGGAGACCAAGGCGCCGTCAAATAAAAAGGAATTACAATCCCTGTTAGGCAAGATTAATTTCTTAAGGAGGTTCATATCGAACCTAAGCGGCAAAACACAAGCTTTCTCGCCGTTGCTTCGAGTCACCAAAGAAGGGTATGAATGGAGGAAGGAACAACAAGAAGCTTTCGACAAAATCAAAAGTTATTTGACCAATCCTCCAATACTCTCTCCACCTTGTCGATACAAGAGCATGAGGTTCTACATAGCTGCGTCACACAAGACTCTGGGAAGCATGTTAGCTCAAGAGGATGAAAATGGCACAGAAAGAGCCATTTACTACCTTAGTAGAGTCCTAAATGATGCAGAGACTAGATATAGCAAAGTAGAAAAGCTATGTCTATGTTTATATTTCTCATGTACAAAATTAAAACAATATATAAAGCTTGTTGATGTTTGTGTCTCTTCGCATTTGGATGTTATAAAGCATATGTTGTCTAAACCTATTTTGCATAGTCGAATAGGTAAATGGGCATTAGCATTAACGGAATTTTCCTTAACATATAAACCATTGAAAGCAATTAAAGGGCAAATAGTGGCAGACTTTATTGTCGACCACTCCGTAGATACAAACGCTTTAAATATGGTCGAACTAGAACCTTGGAAGTTGTACTTCGATGGTTCCAGCCATAAGAAGGGAACTGGCATAGGCATGCTGATTATTTCTCCTGACAAAATTCTAACACAATTCAAGTATAGAATAGGTGAGCCATGCTCCAACAATGAGGCGGAATACGAGGCTTTGATAGTTGGACTTGAAATTTTGTTGGAATTGGGGGCAACTAGAGTCGAAATAATGGGAGACTCAGAGTTAGTCATAAAACAATTGACAAATGAATACAAGTGCGTCAAAGAAATCCTCATCGTGTACTTTGTAGTAGCAAATAGGCTATTAAAGAAATTCGAAGAGACTATTATTCGACATATACCACGACTTCAAAATCAGGTGGCCAACGATTTAGCCCAAATAGCATCAGGATACAAGGTGTCCTGCGAAGACCTGCAAGAAGTAATCCAAGTCAGAAGCAAGGTAGCAGCTGTGGCACTGCAGCCATCAGATTTGAGGGATGCAAAGTTTGGTTTCGTCGATGAAGAAACCTTCGAGATCTTTACAATCGAATCGATGTCGGAGGGGGACTGGAGAAGACCGTTGGTCGAATACCTCCAAAATCCTTCAAGCACCACAAAGCGAAAAATAAAATACCAAGCACTGAGCTACGTCTTCCTAGGAAACAAATTATTCAAAAGAACTCCTGAGGGAGTTTTGCTTAAGTGTCTAAGTGAATCTGAGGCGTATCTAGCATTGTCATCAGTTCATAGTGGAGCATGTGGGGTGCACCAGGTAGGCCAGAAGATGAAATGGCTACTATTTCGCCAGCGTCTATATTGGCCTACAATGCTGAAAGATTGTATCGAATTTGCCAAAGGCTGCCAGGAGTTCCAAATACACGCTGGTATACAACATGTTCCAGCAAGCGAGTTACACTCCATAATTAAGTCATGGCCATTTAGAGGATGGGCTTTGGACCTAATAGGAGAAATTCGACCCGCGTCCTCGAAAAACCAGAAATTCATCTTGGTGGGGATAGACTACTTCACCAAATGGGTCGAGGCGGTACCCCTTCCGAAAGTAGACCAAGACGATGTGATTAAATTTATTCAAAAATACATTATCTTTAGATTTGGTCTTCCAGAAACGATAACAACAGATCAAGGATCAGTCTTTACTAGTCGGAAAATGCAAGAGTTTGCCAGAGAAATGGGATTCAAACTCCTTACTTCGACCCCTTATTACGCCCAAGCCAATGGCCAGGTCGAGGCAGAAAATAAGATAGTAATTGGAATGATAAAAAAGCAAGTAGGGGGTAAGCCAAAAAACAGGCATAAAACCCTATACCAGGTCCTATGGGCATGTTGAACATCCCCCAAAGAAGCTACCAACACTACACCTTATCGACTGTCCTTTGGCCATAATGCAGTATTACCAGTCGAAATTCTTGTGCAGTCGGCCAGGATTCAGAGGCATCACGAAATTCCCCGTGAAATCTATTGGGACATGATGCTCGACGAGCTAGTGGATTTAGACGAGGAAAGGATAAGAGTGTTGGAACTCTTGAGAAGGCAAAAAAAAAGAGTGGAGAAATCCTATAACAAGAGAGTCAAAGCAAAGACCTTTTTGATTGGAGATTTAGTTTGGAGGGTAATCCTGCCAATGGATCGAAAGGTCAGGACACTAGGCAAATGGTCCCCGAAGTGGGAAGGACCATTTCAAATCTCAAAAGTCTTCTTGAATGGGGCATACGAAGTTGAGGAGCTTAGCAATGATAAACAAATCTTGAAAGTAAACGGTAAGTATTTAAAAAAATACAAACCAGCGCTTTGAGAGGTAAACATTTCAACAGAGTAATCTAAAGCTAATAAGTAGGGCCATAAATGGCATCAATAAAATGTGCCAAAAATGGCTTAGTCTTTACAAACACAGCAATAGAAACATGGCTTACAAAGGCCAGAAAACAGACATTAAACATTTCAGAAATCTAAAAAGGAAGGTTGACCTTCATCTTGAGGTAGCTTGCCTTCTGAGCGTCGAGACGAATCTGGAAAGAGGCTTTGTCGGTTTTCATTTGTGCAATCTCGGCTTCAAGTTGTTGAGCCTCCTCGGCAAAAAGGACGGCATGATCAAGCTCTGTCGACAAGGAAGAATCATCGAAGGAAGATAGCTCAGAGTTTTTCTTCTGAGCTTTGGCTATCTTGATGTGAAGTTTTCTGATCTTTTGCTCCTCCAGTGCTGCAATTTTGTCCTCACAATCCGCAACGGCAGTCCAAGCAGCAGCCTCAGTACCTGACTTCTCAGATATATCCTTTTCGAAATAAGGCAAGAGCCCAAAGTCAGTATGAAACTAGTCGATCAATGTCCCAACTTCTTGGATTACGGTCGCAGCCTCAGCGGAGATCGACTGAAGGTCCACTTGCTGTAGGAGAGCTTTCAAAGAAAGGTAATGGACTGGACCCATTTGCAAGAGAGAAAAGAGGTCTCCGTTGAAAATCTTGTTCTTTACTTTCTAAAGAGCACTGTTGATTGGAGTTGAAGTTGGACCTTCAGAGGTTGAAGTGCTTTGGAATTTTCCTGAGGAACTATTTCGCCTACGGAGGAGGAGTTGGATGTACTGTCGACGGTCAGACGCTTTTAGAGCCTCAAGTTCTGCCGCAGTAAGATCTGTCGCACTCTTGGCAGGCATCATTTCCGTTTTTGCGGGGGTGTTGGCAGGAGCAATTGGAGTTGTTTCAACAGGCTTAGCTTGCTGGATGGGAGGACTCTCGACATCAGTTTCTTTATTGGGACAGCATTGGTAGTATCCTCTTCCTCGTCTTCTTCGACGTCTTCCTCACTAGACTCTTCCAACTCAGATTGATGCATGGCTCCATTTGTCGTACCCTTTTCCTCCACAGGTTTGTCATCAACCTCCATTGTGGTACCCTGAGGAGAACCATCAGCAGGATTTACGCCCTCATCCAAAAAGTTCTCTTCTTCACCTGCTTCGATGGGATTATGGGAATTATTCCCCTCATCATGATCGGACCCATCGGTTTGAGATTGTTGGGTGACAGCTTTTAAAGGAGAGGGCAGGGGAACCACAGGAATCTCAGGTTTATTGATTTCCCCAAGAACTCACACCAGAACCTAAGTCCGAAGAAGGACGATAGGTGGGCTCACCTCGACTGTTCAAAGGATAAGCCTCAAGAATAGATGTAGTTGGGATGCTTTCTGTCATCACAACGTCAGGCTGAAAAGAAAGAATCTAAACATGAAAAAAGAATCCAAAAGCAGTCTGAAATTCAGACAGAAAGAAGTCGAAGATAGGAGTTGGACCTTAGCGCCTTCATCAGCCGGACTGGAGTTGTCGCTTTCAACAGCAGTAGTTTGAGGAATTGGGGTACCTTCGACAGAAGCCTTACCAAGGTCTGCACAATGAGCTTGTGATTCAGGGATTTGAGTCGATGGAGGATCTGAGTCAGTGGCATCGAGACCGCGGACAACCCTTCGCCGCCTTTTCATTGGAACCTCCTCTGGAGGAGAGCCATCTTCATCTTCTGAGTCAATGATGACTAGGTTGGCGCCCCTCTTTAATTTTTTCTGAGGGGTAGGTGGTTTCTGGCTTACCTAAAAAAGCATCGGGAAAGTGTTAGGTTTTTAAACCCATAATGTTGAAAGGATTAAGAAGGTGCATTAATATTACCTTCTGACCCTCGACAGAACTTTCAGTCTTCGCCTAAATGGCAGTCTTTTTGGGAGCAGCTGCAAAAGACAAATGACAGTGCCATCTGTTAGTAATGATAAAGCTTTGTTTAAGAAGTCTAAAACAAAGAAGAGTCGACCTTCAAGAATGTCGGATTCGATGCGAACATCTTCGATATTAATATGAAGGTGCCCTTTGAAAGTATCGACGGTATGTTTAGTCGGAACCACCCGCTGTGCTTTAGGCTTCGACTGCTGTCTGAGGATTTTTATAGGATCCTCACAGATGAACCAATCTGGAAATGAAGGGGAAAGGGCCACTCCAAAATCAGCAGATGGCAATCGAGGAATCTTAGGGGGAAATAATTTGAAAGCCATCTCATACCGTTTCTCACGGGGGATGGATGAAGGAATTTTTAAACTCTCCATCTTTTTTAGAATTTTTTCCCTCAAAGTGACAGCAGCCTCGCGGACGGTTCGACTAATATCATCCGGTCAATAAGCAGTTTCAAAGTATTTTTGGAAGGCTTGTATCTCCTTTATGTGAGTGGACCTACCTTTCTTGGTTTTTTCCTGCACATCAACGAAAGCTTGATCAATCATTCGAGTAAGACTGGTAGCATCAAGAAATTCAGAAGAATAATATCTGGACCACCAGTTATAAAATTCTGGGGAACAGAAATAAGAGGGTTCAAAATAGAGTGGGGTAAGTGAAGATTTATGGGCATGGCGCGCCAATTAGGTCGAACATTCGATGGGGTTAACGATGTGGAGTGGAAACATAATATGAGACTTTCTCTCGTATAAACACCTAGGCAGAGTTTGGATAAGCCCAAACAGTCTCGACACCAGATTTGGTTGATAAGCTATCAAGGAAGCTTGCCCTTTTGTCAGATTGAGCTTGTGGACAAGCAGTCGAGGCGTAAGGAATCGCTCCCAAATCAGCTTCGATTCTTCTTCCTGTCTCTTGAGCAAAGCTGGGAAAGGCCTAGTGAACCATTCAGGCCCGCATTTCTGTTCTGCGAAGGGAGCCATCCCAGGTGTGAAGACATAGCGCTTCGCGAACATCTGGACGAAGCCTAAGAGGTTGGCTCGAAGTGTCTGCCCTTCTTCGCTGGGAGTAAGCTGAACTAAGCGAGGCCATTCGAATTGTCTTCCAGAGATCGAAGGAGACCCTTCATCGACTTCACCCTTATTTGGTAGGCTGCCTTCAAAGGTGGCGTTTAACCAGAATTGAAGTAACCAAAACGGCCCCGACATTACTAAGTTACCGTTATTCTCAGGGTCCTTCAGTTTGCTGGCACTTTCGCTTAAGGCTTCATATAGACTTGCAAGGATCATTTCCCTCAAACATATTTCTCTCTTTGTATGCAGCTGGTTCGCCAGTGTTAAGTATTTTCGCGCCACCTGCAAGGATTTAGTACAGAAAATACAACGAGACAACCACATGGCCAAAAAGGCTATATGTTCCTCGTCTCTAACAGCGGCATTATTCTTATCATGATAATGATTGATGAAATAGGTGTAAGTGTGTTTGATGGTTGAGAAACCAATGGTGTCTTGGCTATCAACTTCAGGGTCGTAAATCAGTCCATGAGGTTTCAGCCCTACAATAGCAGCAACTTCGAACAAAGTAGGCGTCATCATCCCACATGGAAGATGAAAAGTGTAATGTGTGTTGTCCCAAAAGAACAAAGATGCAGCCAACATCAGGGGGCAGTAGTTGGGACCTACTTTCGACATCATAATAAGGTCGTAGATGCCCATGTCTTTCCAGTCTTGAGCTTTTGCCTTTTCTACCTTCTTCAACCAGTTGAGGTAGAGTTCAGAATCCTTGAAATATGGCATAGCCCTAAATAATCTTGCGCCATCATGGAGGTACTTGAGATCCACATTGTAAACATTTGTCGCTTCCGCGAAAATAAGGTGCCGGCAAAACAGAAAAGTCGCCACCTTTCGTTATTTATCCCTCAGAACGGGAAAGGAAACGATCGAAAAAACCTGACGAAAAGGTATAAGACAAGGTCATCGCAACCATTGTCTGGGTTCGGGAGTCGGTTACGCAAGGGGAAGGTATTAGCACCCCTCACGTCCATCGTACTCGATGGGATCCATGCTTGTTATGTTTATCTGACGGGTTGGTTTGATCTATCTACCTATCAAGGCTGGTCTGAAAAGAAAAGAAAATGACTCGGCAAAGCGTCGCGCTTTATGCCTACGTATTCTCATCAGAGAATGAGAAATCAGAGTCAACGTAGTTCGGCTAACTACGGGTTACGGGGAAGGTGGCTCGCCAATACGTCAGTATTGTGCCTACGTACTCTCAACAGGTATGAGAGATCAGAGCTTACATAGTTCGGGATAATACGGATTACGGGAATTCAGATTCATCTGTTTTTTCGAGTAGGGTTAACAGACAGTTCCAGCAGTTTGGTGTACGCAGCTCGACCCTTGGAGACTTAGGCGTTACCGTTTGCGGTAGAACTGAAAGTTAACGACACTCTTTTCTTCAAAAAAGCTTCCTTTGAATTATGGGCCCACGGGGCAAAAAGGTTTGAAGTTCGTTTTCTGTCTTTTACGGAAGAACTGTTTTTTATGGATGTTTGTAACCAATACCGCACTAGAGACTATGACCTGAGAGTGAATGCGTCGCATGTCACCCAAAGGGTGCCATACTAAACATCCAGACTGTTGAAAAGAAACTCTCCAACAATCCTTTCTCAGATAGCTTAAGGCTCGTAGCGTACGACATCAGTTAACCTTTATTACTGTATTTTGATTTGTTTTGAGATGAGAAGAGAGAACGAACAGGTTCAACTAAGGGGAGACTATTAAGTCCTAATGTTGTCATGCCAAGGATTCATCCTATGGTTGAGGTTTGAAACGAGGAACTCCTAGAAGTTATCATGCATATGTTTCAACCTAAAGTTCTAATCATCACTTCCTTATCAAAGGAAGTGAGATTCCTAGGGGATCATGTCAATGATAAACAAAAACAGATAAAGCATCAGCTTAAACAGTAAACAGTAAACGACTGTAAAATGCATGCAATGCAAGTAAGGGAGGAAATGTGTGGGGGACATCAGCCTCCAGAAGCTCATCTCAACCTCAAGCCAAATATGAATAACTGTAATCATACAGAGGAAATAACATTCTATCAAGCAAAACAAAAACCACATAGGCAAGGGAGCAAGGCTCTACCGAATATCCGCAAGCAAAGCCATAGAGTAAAATACAAGCAGAGGGAGCAACTCAACCTCTAGTGCAATCATTCTCCTAGCTTAAATCAATCTAAATATGAAATTATTCTAATGCATCAAGAAAATCAAACAAGTCACACCAATACAGTTGCACAGAAAGAAAACAGACAGGAAAGAAAGCAGATCAACAGCCTCCTCAGCTTCACAGCAAAGCTCCTCTGACATCAGTTCAGTCCTCAGCCTCCTACTGCCCTCCAAGGCTACCATCTTCAACAGCAAGTGTCCACTTGCTCCTTCAAGCTTCTAATACATCTTACATAAGTATCAACTTATCCTTTCTTCTCCAGGCCTCAGCTCCAAAGCAAACTCCACCTTCAGGCTTCAATCCCACTAGCAAGCATCAACTTGTTCCTTCAGGGACTCAATGCATTGAAATCACAAGTATTAACTTGCTTTCCAACCTCAAGCTTCAGTTTCTTCATTCAATCTCCCATGGATTCCCCTCACAAGTATCAACTTGTTCTTCATCTTCTTCAAGCTTCAGTTCTTTCTTCAATCTCAGCTTGATCTTCTTCCCACAAGTGTCAACTTGTTCCTCTTGATCCTCAAGCTTCAGCTCCAAGGGTAGTCTTCAAGTATAGAGAAGTAGCAACCTCCATACTCTTCAAAGCTTCTAACAAGGCATTCCATCCTCTAGCAAGGGAGAAAGATTCATCTAACAAGAGCAGGGTTTGGATAATAGTCAGCAGAGTGAAGACCAAAGGTCACCACTAAGCATTCCCTCATCAGAGAAAGGAACCCTCAAAGGTTCTACCAACTTGTAAAGAGCCACACATCCTACCAAAGGAGGGATGAGACCTTTACAAGGGGACCTTACATAATAGGGAAGAATGGAAGTGATCAACACCTTCCATATTTATGAAGGAAGAGAATCTATCTAGAAGCTTTGTCTGCAAACCCTAATCTTAACACCTAATCAACACTACACCAAAGAAGGGAAATCTCTACATTCAAGCTTCTTCATCTCAATCCATGGTAGCCCAAGCTTGTCTTCAACACCATCCAAGAGCAAGAGAGGCAAAACCCTAATCTAGGGGAACTAAAGAAGTCATTCTAGGTGAATTAGCAAGTTAGGATCACCTAAAACTTAGTTAATTGTAAAATGGGGAACTAATTGAAAATCATTCCTAAAAATTCTAAGGAAAATATCACATCATCCTACATGTATCAACATGCTATAGTCCAAAAATCAGAAATTAAACCTAAGCCTAAGAGGTTCAAACTAAACCTAAAGTTCAAGGGTACATCAAAGGGATTCAATCATGAACACTCCTAAACAACCATCCTAAAACCTTATTAAAAATAATCTAAAAATTATGATAAAAATCACACAACATCATCAACCTTTATGAAAACAACAATTAAAAAACAAAACAAAATTAAAAGAAATGAAGGGAGGGTGCAGTTAGCAACAAAATTCACTTGAAGCGCTTGGCCCCAAGGAGCAGGGGGTGTCAAAAGCATCTCTATACTAAAGCCCAACACCTTGAATTAATGGAATTCAGCTCACAAATTAATAGAAAGATGCACACGCGAGGACTTGAACTCGCTTCTTCTTGGTATATGCAGCGAAGAAACAAGCCTGGGATTTCTCATTAAACCAAAACGGTGTGCATAGGGGAGGGGGTATGTGGCGCAATCACTGCCATTGGATGGATGCCTGAGTCAAAGTCTCCCTCACAAATGGACGCCCTAGATTACGTCTTCTTCAATTCAAATCTCTGCAACTTTCCAACCTGCGCGCGCGAAGGCCACCGCCAGTGGCTTTTCCGGCCACCATCATGCAACCTTAACTCCCTCTACAAACCACCAATTGCCACGAGTTCTACATGAATCTTGCTCTAAATTTCACCAGGAACTCAACTACACTATTTAGTCATGCTAAAAACGCAAGGATAAAAAAAACACTCTCCACCGAAAATGGCATAAACCCTAAATTGTCTCTAATCTTCAAATTAATTATCCAGAAAGCTTCTAGAAATGATCTACATTGAATCTAGCCTATCAAAACCTAAAGAAACTACATGAATCAAGCCATAGGATGAGAATTACATACCTGCAAATTTTGAATGCACAGAGCACTGAAACCTTCAAATCAACCTCCAAGAATCTCCAGATACCTTCACTAACACCAAATGAAACTTCTGTATTCAACAAATTGGATTGAAACTCCCTGAATCCTTGAATTCGATTTTGACTTGCAAGCTATGAACTCAAAGTTCTCTCTCACGATTTTGCAATGATCTTGGCTTGAATTCTATATGGAATCACTCATACACTCAAGAGGAAGATGTTGAAAGCAAAGAAATGGATTGAAATGGCTCGAATGTGTGTAACCGAATTTGATTTGCAAGAAGAAAATTCAGAATGCAATCTCTCTATTCTCTCTCAATTTCCACCAACCCTGGCCTTGATTCAGTTCTAATGTATATATATAACCAGTAGGAATGATCTAGAAGTTTCTGAAACCATCTATATGAGATATCCAATATCTCTTGCTCTTGAATTTTTCATCTCATGCACATCCATGACAATTCTGCTTTGGCCTGTTGCAGCATCTCATTCTCATCGAAATTCTCCTCAAATGACATTTTGAATGTGTTGGGATGGATTGGAACCTTGGTTTTGATCTTGTGCATAGTTTGGCATATGTAACTTACATCATAAGCTACCAAATGCAATTGTGAGAAAATGACTTCAAATGAAAAAACCAACATTGCCATTGTCTCTAAAATGTATTTTCCAATCAAAATGACCTATAAGTTTGTATCATTTGGACATAAATCAATTTATTTGAATTTCTTGCCTTTTATGCCTTTTAATTCTTTCTTTTTTCAAAATTTCTTGAACCAAGCCTCTCCTTGAGCCATTTCAATGCCTCCTTGATGCATGGTCAAGGTTAAAACCCCATTTTGAGCAACTTTCTAGTTGAACAAAATTTCAATTGA
Source organism: Lathyrus sativus (assembly GCA_963859935.3). Lineage (NCBI taxonomy): Eukaryota > Viridiplantae > Streptophyta > Magnoliopsida > Fabales > Fabaceae > Lathyrus > Lathyrus sativus. The sequence goes on along the minus strand of OZ012738.1, from coordinate 172,220,871 downwards.
GGCCTCTAAGTTGGTGAAAATGGCCTATGATCACAAATGCCCAAAATACCCTTGACTTGTCAAAGCCATAACTTGAGTTCTACAAATCCTACCAAGGACTTCTAGTACTCTCTAGAAAGCTAAGAGAATAAGGAACAACATTCATGTTGACCAAAAGTTCATAAGAATCATCCTTATAAGGCAAAAGTTTCATGCAAGTTGGGTAACTTTCAAGCTCCCAATTCACATACCTCAGATGACTTGTAACTTGTCAAAGCCATAACTTGAGTTCTACAAATCCTATCAAGGACTTCTAGCACTCAAATTAAAGCTAAGATCATTACCTACAACAATCATGTTGAGGATAAGATGAGATGACAATTACATCTTGAGCTAAATTGCCTTGAAGATAGGGGTAAAACTAGGAGATTTTACACTGTCAAGCCTTGGAAACCCTAGCTCACACTCTTCAATCATGATGAGTCAACCTTGGAATCATCCTTATAACATCTCAATGTATCAATCCATGATCACATGGCTCTTGGATTAGGTCTCAACCTTCTTCAAATCATCAGTTGACCTAGGGTTGACCAAGTCAAACCCTAGCTGCACCACTCATGGCTGAGCCTTCTTAATCTTGCATAATGACCTGTCTAGGACACAAAGTGATCTTCAACACTTCTCATGAGCTCTCTCAAGACCCCAAGTCCAACTTCATGGCTTCAGAATCATCTGATGGCTTTCCACAACTTTCAAGTTAGGAGACACACATACTTGGTTTCAATCACTCTCTCTGAGGATATTTTAACTTCTCTGACAAGGATATCAACCCTTGAACACTTGAATAACCTTCTTAGCTAGCCTCACAGTCTTGTATAGTTCTTGATTGGTAATCATACCTCTTAATCTCCTGCATACATGTCAATGAAATGCAAATGATAATGCTAATGTGAATGAAATGAAACACAAGGTAGGTAAAGAAAATTTGGGAAAATTTTGGGGTGCAACAGCTGCCCCTATTCAAACGGCTTGGACCTGACTGGGTGAGAAGCGAACGGCTCTCAAACAATCAAGGTACGAGACGGTTGAATACCAACAAACCCGGAAATTTGCCAACTGCACAAGTACATGGTACTCTGATGGGGACAAATCTTCGGAAACTGAAATAGCAGTTGCACGGCAACTAGCTGGAGAAATACTGATCTGAATCTCCGTCAGGGTGATTCTCTGATTTATCTGATATCATTGCATCCTCGAATCATCAAGGGGTCATCAGTTACACGGTAACTAGCGATTTGCCAACCACGCACAGGTAAACGATACTCTGATTGTTAGGAACATCTTCAAAAACTAAGCATGACAGTTGCACGGCAACTCTGCTGGGGAATTGGTCACACGGTAACCGGTGAAAGGTCTAATCTCAAATCTCAGTCAGGATGATCATCTGATTTTGCTGTAGATATTCGTCCTCAAGTCATCAAGGGGTCACCGGTTACGCAGTAACTGGTAATGGATGGTTGATCATGCCATCAGGCATACTGCGTCATAGCAGAAGAATTCCTTATCGTCGCCTATGGACTCATCATGTCGCTAGGAACGTCGACAACATCTTCGTCGGACTTCATCAGTAAGTCAATAAGGGATCACCGGTTACTCGATAACTAGTGAATGATGGCTGATTATGCCGTCGGGCATTCTGCGCCACTGCAGAAACAATTCCTCGTCGTCACCTATGGACTCATCGTGTCGCTAGGCACGCCGACAACATCTTTGTCGGGCTTCATCAGGAAGTCAATAAGGGATCACCGATTACTCGGTAACTGGTGAATAACGGCTACTCTCAAATCTCCGTCGGGATGATTATCAGATTTCGCTGCAGCTTCTTCCTCAAGTCATCAAGGGATCACTGGTCACTCGGTAACCGGCGATACATAGCTGATATTGCCGTCAGGCATTCTGCGGCGCGGCAGCAGAAGAATTCCTCGGGACTCATCAGGTCATTAGGAACTTTTTAACAATCAAGTTAATTATACCGTCGGGCATTCAAAGACATTTTCGGGCGTCAGCCGGACTTCGTTAGTAAGTCGGGAATAGAATCCTCGGTCAATCATGAACCAAATAGGGATATCCAAAATTCTGCAATCAGGCACTCTGCATCAGCTGAGGGAACTGTGTCGACATCAAAGTTGGACTTCGTTAGTAAGTCTCAAAATGGAATTCTTAATCCATCATGGACCAATAAGGACATATATTCTTTTGCCGTCAGGCACCCTGCGTCAGCTAGGTAAACTGCTTTGACATTGCAGCTGGACTTCATCAGTAAGTCAGGGATTTTGGCACCGCTGCCGGACTTCAATCATCAAGTCTTCAAGGAAATTTCAACTTCTCTTTTTAAAACCTGTTGGGGGTGACACATCTCCGCTGGGGATTCTTGAGAACTATCAAATAACTCTGCTTCGGGGATCCAGAAATCATTTTGGATGAATCAACTCTGCTGAGGACTACAAGAATCATCTTGGACAAATAATTCCGTCGGGGACTTCAAGAATCATCCTGAACCAATAACTCTGCTGGAGATTTCAGGAATCATCCTGAGCAAACACTCTGCCGGGGACTCTAAGCATCAACTTGAGCGACCAACTCTTGCAACTTCCCTGGGGATTTTAAGGATCATTTTAAGCACACAACTTCGCTGGGGAATTCAAGAATCACCTTGAGCAAACCATTCTGCGAAGGAACACCTGCAAAACAAGAACGTTAACGACCTAGCTCATGTTTCATATGCATATGTTTGACAATGGCGCCATGCTCCACACGGTGGAAATGCTACGCATTTAGGGTAAATGCTATGCAATCATGCAAAATGCTATGACCCCATCAGCAAAATAAATGCTGAAGGGAGCATCCTCCTGTCAAGGAGAAAGAACCACTCTGGTAGGGAGGAGGAATCATCCTGCCGAGGAGAAGAATTCACACAAATCTCAATTGGATTCCGCCTGGGGAAACGATCTTCAGTTGACTGCTACAGGGGAATAAAGTTCTCCGAGAACCTGAACCTGCTCATCCGGGTATTCAAACCACAACTACTGAGGAAAACGATGTCAATCGCGGAAATAAACTGCAAGGCCTTCGCGGCAAAACTTCCCTGGAGATGACGACTCCGATGGGGAAATACAATATCAGCTATTCAACACTCTACTGGGGAAAACCAATCATGGCTTCAACGGCTTTCCAAGACTCGGCTCTCTTGGGGGACTGCCAGCTCGGCTGGGGAAGAAGTAATCATCCTGCTTACTAGGAAGAGTACGACTCTGTGGGGGACTTCAATTCCGCTAGAGACTTCAGTCTGCGCTATCGAGGGCTGAACACTTCAGTATATGGCTCGGCTGGGGAAACAACGATCCTTCAGGATACATCTAATTGGGGAGAGAATCTTCTCTGTTTGGGGAGACATATCAATGCTTATGATCTCATGTTCAAACTCCACGGGGAGAGGCTGTTGAACTTGCTGGAGAAGAAGGAATCATCCTATACCTACAACGACACAAACAAACAGACAAGATACCCTTCTCAAAGGGACCTATCAAGGTTATCATCTTGTGACAATGCTCAAGTAATTCATTGTTTCATCAATCAGTGGCCTAGGCCAGTAAGTTTATGTATGCGCATTTTATCAAAAACATCGGCGTTCTTTTTCGCAAACAAAACAGATAAATGCTAAACAAGCAAACAGAATTGCTGAATAGTATACATTTTATTGATAACGAACCCCTGAATGGGTAAAAATATTTTACAACAGATGCAAGCTCCTGGAATGAGGAAGCTGCGCAAATATAAAAATATAAATATACATCGGTATACACATGTCGGCAATGAGGCGTAGACGAACACCATGAGCTGATCCCTCTATGACCCACTCAACTTCGATACTCCTCCGATGCTTCAGCTTCAGAAGATATTGATTCAGATAAACGGCCCTCAGGTCTTCCAAACCACTAAACAATGAAAGTCCATACGCGGAACGCAGTCGTTTGCTTTTTCAAATCTCTAACTTTTGCCTGAATCGCCCTTCCGGGTTTTCGATTCACCGGGATACCCTTTTTTGCCAAAGTCGCCCTTCCAGGTTTTCGACTTTGCGGGTGTACATTCTTTTCTTTATATCCCTAATTTTTGCCCGAACCTTTTTCCTTTTTTATGGTTCGCCAGGATGCCCCATTTTTGCATGGATATTCTTTTTCTTTCCAACGGGTCATTCTTTAAGCAAAGTATTTTTTAACTGCATCTGCGTTCACCGGGAATGCAAAATCTTCGCCATCCATCGTGGATAACAACAAGGCTCCTCCCGAAAAGACCTTGCTGACGACGTACGGACCTTCGTAATTAGGAGTCCACTTGCCCCAGTGATCGGAGTGTGGAGGAAGAATCTTCTTCAGGACGAGATCACCCGTCTGAAAGCTTCTAGGACGCACCTTCTTGTCATAGGCTTTCTTCATTAGGCTTTGGTACAGACGACCATATGCAATCGATGCTAATCTTTTCTCGTCCATCAGGCTGAGTTGGTTTAGTCGGTTCTTAATCCATTCTGCCTCGTCGAGTTTCACGTCAACCAAAACTCGCAAAGACGGAATCTCAACTTCTAACGGTAGGACAGCTTCCATACCGTACACTAGTGAGAAAGGAGTTTCCCCGGTTGATGTACGTACTGTCGTACGATAACCGTGCAATGCAAATGGCAACATCTCGTGCCAATCCTTATAGGTCACAACCATCTTCTGTACAATCTTCTTGATGTTCTTATTGGCCGCTTCAACGGCGCCATTCATCTTCGGCCGGTAAGGAGATGAGTTGTGATTTTCAATCTTGAAACTCTGGCACAACTCCTTCATCATCTTGTTATTCAAATTCGAACCATTATCAGTAATGATCCGCTCGAGAATTCCGTATCGACAGATGATGTCCCTCTTTATGAATTTAGCCACCACCTGCTTGGTCACATTAGCATATGAGGTTGCCTCCACCCACTTGGTGAAGTAGTCGATAGCTACTAGAATGAAGCGATGACCGTTAGATGCAGTGGGCTCGATCTTGCCTATCATGTCAATGCCCCACATGGAGAACGGCCATGGGGAGGACATGACATTTAACGGGCACGGCGGCACATGAATCTTATCAGCATAAATCTGGCATTTATGATATCTCTTCGCGAATCTGAAGCAATCAGACTCCATCGTCAGCCAGTAGTATCCTGCTCTCAGGATCTTTCTTGTCATAGCATGCCCGTCGACGTGCGTACCGAATGTGCCTTCATGGACTTCTTCCATGAGCATGCTCGCTTCTTTCTCATCTACACATCTGAGTAGCACGAGATCGTGGTTTCTTTTATACAAAACTCCATCAGGATTGAGATAAAAATTTCCAGACAGCCTCCTTAGAGTCTTCTTATCCTGGGTTGACGCTCCCGCAGGATACTCCTTAGTCATAAGGAAGGTCTGGATATCATGGAACCATGGCTTGCCGTCGGAGGCTTCCTCGATCGCAAAGACAAAGGCAGGTCTATCAAGACGAGCAAGGACAATTCTTGGAGCTTCATTCCAAAAATTGACTTTATACATCGAAGCCAACGTGGCTAGGGCATCAGTCATCTGATTTTCAGCTCTGGGCACATGATGGAGTTCCACTTGATCAAAGAACGGAAGCAGCCTTCTGGCGTAGTTCATGTACGGCACCAGATTCGATTGGCGAGTCTCCCACTCCCCTTTAATCTGGTTAATCACAAGTGCCGAGTCACCATATACATCTAGGTTCTTGATTCTCAAATCCATTGCCTCTTCTAGACCCATGATGCATGCTTCATACTCCGCTTCGTTATTGGTGACCTGAAACGTCAGTCTCGCGGTAAACGGGATGTGGGATCCATGGGGAGTCGTGATGATTTCCCCTATGCCACTTCCGTAAGAATTAACCGCCCCGTCAAATATCAATTTCCACTGGGATTTCCTATCTGGACCCTCGTCGGGCAACGGTTCATCGCAATCTTTCACCTTGAGAAACATGATATCCTCATCAGGGAATTCAAACTTCATCGGCTGATAATCTTCGATCGGCTGTTCGGCAAGGTATTCAGACAATACGCTTCCCTTGATGGCCTTTTGGGAAACGTACTGAATGTCATATTCCGTCAACACCATTTGCCATCTGGCAATCCTGCCCGAAAGCGCTTGTTTCTCGAAGACGTACTTGATCGGATCCATCTTCGAAATTAGCATGGTTGTGTGATTGAGCATGTACTATCGTAAACGTTTGGCAGCCCAGGCTAGTGCACAACACGTTTTCTCTAGCATCGAGTAACGAGATTCACAGTCCGTGAACTTTTTACTCAAATAGTAAATGGCATGCTCCTTTCTGCCCGTCTCGTCGTGCTGACCGAGAACACACCCCATACTATTCTCAAGAATTGTCAAGTACATGATTAAGGGTCTTCCGGCCACTGGGTGAATCAAAATTAGAGGTTCCTGTAGATACTATTTTATTTTATCGAATGCTTTCTGGCAATCCTCGTTCCAGATAATCGCCTGATCTTTTTTTAATAGCTTGAACATCGGTTCACACGTGGCCGTGAGCTGAGATATAAACCTAGCAATGTAGTTTATTCTGCCTAGGAAACCACAAACTTCTTTTTCGGTTCTTGGCGCTGGCATTTCTTTTATTGCTTTTATCTTCGCAGGATCAACCTCGATGCCTCTTTCACTCACGATAAACCCCAGTAGTTTTCCCGACCGTACTCCGAGAGTACACTTGTTAGGATTCAGCCTCAACCTGAACTTCCTAAGCCTCTCAAAAAGCTTCAGCAAATTGACCAGATGTCCTTCCTCCGTTTGGGACTTCGCAATCATGTCATCAACATAAACTTCAATCTCATGATGAATCATATCATGAAACAAAGTGACCATTGCTCGTTGGTAAGTGGCCCCTGCGTTCTTCAGACCGAAAGGCATTACCTTGTAGCAAAATGTTCCCCAAGGTGTGATGAACGTAGTTTTCTCCATGTCCTCCGGCGCCATCTTGATCTGATTGTAACCGGAGAAGCCATCCATGAACGAAAATACGGAGAACTGAGATGTATTGTCGACCAACACATCAATATGGGGAAGCGGGAAATCATCTTTAGGGCTCGCCCTATTCAAATCCCGATAATCGACGCACATTCGTACCTTACCGTCCTTCTTCGGTACAGGCACGATGTTGGCGACCCACGGAGGGTAAGTAGTGACCGCTAAAAAGCCAGCATCAAGCTGCTTTTGCACTTCTTCTTTGATCTTAACGGCCATATCTGGTCGTGTCCTCCTAAGCTTCTGCTTGACGGGAGGACAATCTTCTCGTAGCGGCAAGTGATGGACCACGATGTCAGTATCAAGTCCGGGCATATCTTCGTATGACCAAGCAAACATGTCACTATACTCTCTCAGCATCTCGACCAATCTCTGCTTGACATCACTCTGCAATGTAACCCCTATCCTGACATTCCTGACAAGTTCTTCAGAACCCAAATTCACAATCTCAATCTCTTCCTCGTGAGGCAGAATAAATTTCTCTTCTTGTTTCAACAAGCGGGCCAACTCTTTGGGAAGGTCTTCGTCTTCATCAATCTCTTCTTCGGCTTGATAGATCGGGAAATTAAAGTCAAAGTGAGTCGTAGAAGGTCCAGAGTCGATGTCATCTGCTATGTGGATCCTGCAATAACAAGGGTTAAGCTTAAAACAAGGATATGCAGGTTAGCACAAACCCTATTGCCATTTTATTGTTTTTCAAAACAAATATAAAACAGGAATAACAGGGATCACAACATTTGAATACGAAGAAAAACGCCTTTTGATTTATTGGTAAAATGCATGTACATAATCAAACAAGGCCCTGACAATAAAACCACTATGCCCTGGGTAGGACATAGGGTTGTACAATGATTGGAGAAAGTAAATCATTACACTTTGCCCGTCACTTGGATAGTATCCTGATGGACCAGTTGTTGAGGCTCTCGCCTGGTTTGCTTGGCTGGATCCAAGAGTCTAGGTCGCAATCACTGTCTTCGCCGTCTTCAGACACTGCATTGACACTTTCAAATATCACCCCACCACTGGTAAACTGGATCGGCCCTTTACCGCGCGACGCACTGTGAGAAGATGAGGTTTTAGCCGCCGGAGAGTATCCTAACCCAAACTTGTCTTGCTTGTTAGGTATCTCTAGAATTCTCCCCCAGCCTGGGGTAGATCCGGCTTGAACAACGGCCCGGGCTTCCTTGAAGGAAGAGAGAGTCATCTCTGGTTTTTCAGTCATTACAGGAGCCACGTTCTTGACTTTAACGGCTTCAAACGCTTGACATAGGGTTTCATGGATTTCTCCATCCATCTCAACATACTTGAAAGACGACAAATGGCTCACCATTATATCTTCCTCGCCACAAACAGTTACAATGCTGCCTCCGACAGCATACTTGAGCTTCTGGTGCAACGTGGAGGTCACGGCGCCAGCAGAGTGGATCCATGGCCAGCCTAGGAGACAGCTGTAGGCGGGCATGATGTCCAAAATGTAAAAGACCGCGTCAAAAATTTCTGGCCCAACTTGGATTGGCAACGTCACCTCCCCGAAAACATGACGTTTGGTTCCATCGAACGCTTTCACAACCAGATCACTGGGTGTGCAAATCAATCCTCGAGTATCTAACTTCATCAATGCTTTCTTCGGAAAAACATTGAGTGACGACCCCGTGTCCACCAACAAGTGAGTCATAATCGTTCCCCTACACTCTATCGAGATGTGCAGGGCGCTGTTGTGGTTTCTTCCCTTCGGCGTCAGCTCCAGGTCAATGAACCCTAACCCGTTTCCAGCATTCACGTGGGCTACGACCCCTTCCAACTGGTTGACTGATATTTCCTGCGGTACATACGTGGCATTCAAAACCTTTAGCAGCGCGTTACGATGTGTCTCAGAACACAGCAAAAAATTTAGGATGGAAATTTTCGAGGGCGTTTGATGGAGATGATCCACGATCTTGTAATCGCTCTTTTTAATCAACCTCATGAACTCTTCAGCGTCCTTGACAAGTAAGTCCTTCTCTACCCCACAAGGGGTTTCCTCAATGACTTTACTCTTTCCCTTATCGGTTACATCAGCTTTGTCCGCTTTGTCCGCCACAATCTCAGGTGGAGCAAATACTCTTCCGCTGCGCGTGATTCCGCCAATTCCCGCTAGATTATCTACACACTGCCCCGAGGGTTCCAATTCTAACTTCTGTCCGTTATAGTAGACGTCTGCCCCATAATGCCATGGGACAGTGTTGGTGCTTTCAAAAGGTATCGGCCCAGCCTTGGTGATGGTAATCGTGGGCGGTCTTGGTGCAGAAATGGTGATCGTCAGGCGAGGGATGGTGATGGTGGCAACCTCATCATCTTGCTTCAGCATTACCTCTCCAGATCCACATTTGGCCTTCCGGCTAAACTGCAAGATCCCTTTGGTCATCAAACTCTGAATCCCTTCTATCAACTGTTCACATCCATCAGAACGAGTCGCACAGCCCATACATAATTCCCCACAGCCTGGCTTTGACGAAGCTAAGCGGTGTCTTCAAATCCCTGACGTCAGTCAGTAGATCGAAATTCTCGTCTTCAATAATGGCATTCACCCCACCTCCCCTATGATTCGGCATAGGGTTCTTCGTGACGTTTGGCACATTATCTGAGAAGTTGATGATCTTAACATCCACCATATCCTGCACCTTGTGCTTGAAGGCTTTGCAATTTTCTATCGTGTGGCCAGGTGCCCCTGAGTGAAAATCACATGTTGCATTCGCATCATAACCCTACGTAGGTGCCCCTGTCAAGGGAGCTAGGGTTCTCTTCTGGACTAGCTGTAACTGAAGCAGAGTCTGTAACAGCTGAGCATAAGACATGGGCGGCGTCTCGAGGTGACAGCTTGATAGCGGTGCTCTGTTCTGATACTTTTTGTACCCTTGCTGATTCGGCTGCTGCTGCTGTGGTTGGGGTTGTTGGACAACGAGGATCGTTATACTATCCACCTGCTGGTGAGGGCCTTTACCCTTCCTTCGAGCGTTGGACACGGCGTTCGTCTCTCCTTCCCGTCTTTTGCCACCATACGGTTTCTTTCCTCCTCCAGCTGAGGATATATCACCTTGAATTTTCCCCAGTTTGATCTCGTTTTCAACGTGCTCGCCCGTGATGATGAGATCTGAGAAGCTTCCAGACATACTGCTGACCAATTTCTCGTAATAAACCCCTGGGAGGGTGGCTACAAACATTTCAACAAGCTCCCGTTCAACCATCGGCGGCTGAACTCTAGCTGCCAATTCACGCCACCGCTGGGCGTACTCTTTGAACCCTTCGTTGTTCCTCTGTGACAGATTCTGCAGCTGGACCCGGTTCGGAGCCAAGTCGCTGTTATACTGATAATGGTGCACGAATGCCTCGGCAAGTTCCTTCCACATGCGCACACTGGTAGGCTCCAGACTCATATACCATTCCAAGGATGGCCCGGACAAGCTATCCTGAAAGAAGTGCATCAGCAACTTCTCGTCTTCAGAGTGAGCGGACATTTTCCGGTAGTATGATCTCAGGTGGACGCGAGGGAAAGTGGTGCCCTTGTACTTCTCAAAGTCGGGTACCTTGAATTTAGGAGGCACCTTGAAATTAGTTATCAAACCCAATTTAGACATGTCGACGCCCATAGTATTCAGGTTTTCAAAATTCCTCATCTTGTCCTCGAGTGCCTTAAACCTTAGACGTGCTTCAGCGGTCAGCTCTTCTTCAGCACCTTTCTGTGAGAACAAATCTTCTTGATGGTCTTCTAACCACGGCTGAGGCCCATATAGATTTCCAACACTTGTGTTGCCATTGCCCACTCCAACATTGACATTAGCTTCAAAATTCCCATTACCGACGCCAGTCGTATTACCATTGAGCCCCATGTTAGCGATCATGTTGCCGTTACCACTACCGTTCCCCCCGATCACGGGGACGCCATTCTGAGGAGTTTCAATAGGTGGAGGGGTTGGAACGCTCCCACCGTGGAGTACACCATTGCTGTCGACCCTCGAAATCAGAGGCTGGACAAAGGTTCTGAGCTGGTCTTGGCCGTTGGCAACCACTTGCATGAGCTCCATGAAGCGGTCCATCCTCTCTCGGAGTTCTTGAACGTCAGTCTGCACTTGTTCCATTGCTCTAGCTTGATTCGCTCTGGTCGGATAACGGTGGATTGGTCTTTGATCAATCCTGGAACAACCTGAAACAACCTGCATACACAAAGGGTTAGAAAAACGACAAAGTGCCTGTTATGCAGATGCTTCATGCAAATGCAAACGTGTGTTTGTGCGTTAGGGAGGTATCCCCCGATCCTAGTGCCTGAGTGCCAGTGCTGATAATAAGAAGTCCGAGTCCAGTCGTGGGAAATAACATCTCATATATAAAGAAAGCCCATCGAGGCGGTACACAACGTCACTGAGTACAAGCAGGATCAATAGCATGACCTCGACCAACAAGCCTGGTGATGGTCAGCATACAACATTGATCAAAACAAAAGGATTACAAACATAGTCAAGCACGGCCACGGGCCCGGAACTCTTCTAACAGATCCCTTGTTTCTGGATGCTCCGGCCGGGTGAGCAACCCTTCGACGAGTAACTCCCTTTGCCTAATAGTGTACTGAAGACCTTCAACTGAGTCTTCCCATGCTCCTTCGCCGAAACAATCTTCTAGCTTCTGCTTCTTGGATTCAAACGTCAGTTTGCGCTCCTTCAGGTTAGCAAGACCCTTGTTTAGCAGGCCTTCAGCGACATATCTGCGAGCGGTTTCTTCATTAAACCCCTTCTCACTAGCCTTCACCTGGGCTTTCAACTTGGAGATCTGCTGCTTCAGCTTATCCTCCCGTTCTTTGCCGTTGGCTAGGGTGGCCTTCCAATGCTGATTAAACTTGGATATTCTCCGGTACGCTTCATCCAAGTGCTGCTTCTTAGTGGCCAGTATTTCATTGACATCTTTGATGTCTCGACCCAAACGCTCACGCTCAGCCATCTGCTTAGTCAAATCCGTCCCTAACTGGTTCACCAGCTCTGTTTGCCTCTTAAAGGAATGGACAGCCTCGCTTTTCTCGCTTCTGAGTTGAGCCAGTTCTTTCCCCAGTTCTTCATTTGCCTTCTTCAGCTCATCTCTCTCAGCTAACACCTGATTATGCTGCTGAATAGGCACGGTGGTGGGCTCTTCAATCACTAGGGAGCTTTCTAGCTGGGCAGGTGGAAACGACATCCCTATGACATCTGCTCTGGCTCTGATCCATGTCACATACGGAGCGTAGGCTTGGCTATTACTTTTTCCCAGCAACGGCTTTCCCCGCTTGCAGACACCATTCCAAGCATGCTGAAGCTTGGATAACATATCCCCCTCTAGAAGACTAGTGAGGTACAGAGATTCCTGCACCTCTTCATCCTTCGGCGGAGCTCTCAAAGCATAAGCAAACTGTCGGACCAGCAGACATGGATTATAGTTGATACAGCCCTTCCTACCTATCACAGGCACATTCGGAAACCCATTGCAGCTGAAGATAATCTCGGTACCCAACCTATCTCTATCAAACCAAGCAATATCCTCCGCTGACAGACTCATCAAACGCTCAGACCACTCAGCTGCAGCTGCAGACAAAGCAAAGGGACCCTTCTTGGGTAGGTGACTGTCAAGCCATCTATAGAGCAGGGGTACACAACACGAGACATTCTTGCCTCTTCTGTTCTCGTTTTTGTAGTGGACGGAATCATAGACATTTGCAATCAAGGTAGGGACTGAATTCATTGATGCAAAGATATGAAATGTGTCGAAGTCTACAAAGTCGGGCATATTGGGGAACAAAATGATGCCATATATGCACAGGGCAAGGATGGCGTTGAACACGATCAAACATCTGTCTTTGGCACACTGCTGGGCCTTTCCCACTAAGAACTGCAAGGAGAAACCGGGAACCCTTTTCCAACTAGACAAAACCAACTCGGAGGCATCCAGATGAAGTGAAGGAGCTAGATTAGCCAGATTAGGCTCCGCGTCCATATGAACAAAGGGCATCTGACTCTTGATAGGCACACCTAACAAATCAGCATACTCCTCTAGTGTGGGTGCGAGAACAAAGTCTTGGAAGGTAAAGCATCTCAAAGGAGGATCGTAGAACTGCAGCAAGGCGTGCAACCCGTTCAACTCAAACACAGAAGGTTTACGAACCACGCTGAGCAGTTTCCCATAAGACTTTCTGAATTCACCTCTCACAGAATCATCTGCCAAAGCAATCAAACCAGTCAGCTGAACAACATCAGGAGTGGGGAGCTTGTAGGCCACGGTCTTCCTCAGAGAACCCATAATAGCACAATAGAAGGCAGGAAAACCTAAACCGGGGGAGACGATACCTGCAACACAGACACACGTTAATGAAATGCTAATGAGTATGCAAAACGATGCAAAATGCAATCATGCAGCAGGAGATCAAGACGACTGCGCTGTGAAGGTGAAGATTATGTATCAGCAAAACCTTAGTACTGCTCTATCAAGAACAACCCTATCTCTAATGAGAAGAAAACCCTGATATCAGACCATAAATTCTACTCTGTCAAGAACAAACACACATCTGATAATAAGGACCTCTGATACAGGACCATAACTCTGCTCTGTCAAGAACAAATACATTGCTGAAGATAAGGACCTCTGATACAGGACCATAACTCTGCTCTGTCGAGAACACATATACATCTGATGATGAGAACCTCTGATACCAACAAAACTGATTCACTATCAAGAAAGCCTGGTAGTCTTAAGGTTAAGGCTTCCTGCAACAAACCCAACCCTGCTCACAGGTATGGACTGATGGGCTAAAGACGTGTCTACTTATGCGTCTAGCGGTATCTTACTGCAAGTGCACAGCCTATCGAAGTAATATTTAAGATTATCGATCCACAGGGATTCTATTGTTACTTAGTGCTAGATAAACTTCTAGTTTAGCTAAGGCGAACGGTTGTCACGATTGTTGTTGGTTTTTAAGAATATTAAAGGCGAGATTAAATTTAAGTTTTTAATAAAGTAATACTAAGGCGGTTGGTATGTAATTATACTAACTTAGGTAGGTCAATCTAACCTAGGCTTATAAAGATGTTCACTTAATCTATTCGGTAGAGATTACCAGTTTAAATACCCTCAACTCACACTCTCGTGGTCTTATATCAGATCTTATCCCTAAAGCCCTATGCCTGCTCTCGCTAGCCCATAAGTGTTTAGAGGTAATTTTTGGAAACTAAATAATTCTAATTTATCTTAAAGCGCTCTCGCTGTATTTAATTTAAATGCCTAACTTTAGCTATCTGGTTAAAATCTCACACTCTCGTGGTCTTGACCCAACCTAATACCCTTTTCTTACTCTCGTAACGAAAAGGTCTATTTCAATTAAAAAGTATCAGCCAGAATGTTAAGTGATTAATTATTTTAGCCTACGGTTATATTTTACCGGTTAAGTTTGTTATAACTACATACCGCCCTAAGGTATTTAGCTACTCATCGAGGTTGAATCAGACACAGAATTAAATAATAACTTACTCATGGCAGAAGAATAAATAGGCATTATAATTAAATCAAAGTGCAATAAATTGAAAAACCTGATTAACAAATATCTGAGTAGACTCCTTCTTCCACAGACCGGAAGGCTTGGAGTAGGCGGAAATAAAAATTAAAACGAATGCTGAAGGTTGGAAACAAATAAAAGTATAACAATTCCCTAATGTTGGAAATTGTTACACGGTTGGTTTGGATACAAATAAAACAAGACAGAAAATAAAATAATGCTGGAATGAAAATTCTGGTTCGTAAGGTAATTCGGCAGAGCTTCCGCAGGAATTTTGGATGATGAAGTCTGTTCCCGATGTTCCCAGAGCTTGTACTATTTATAGAGTCTTTAATGGGCTGGATTCTTGGTCCTTTGTTTCTTGGGCCTTGCTGAAGTGGTTGAGGAAATGCTGGAACGTGGCAGCAAAAATGGGAGAAGTCGTCTTCACGTGCTGCCTTGAGGAGAAATAAGAGGAGAAGTGGTCTTCAGTGGTGGCTTGACGTAGTCTGAGTCAAAACCAAGTTTTATCCTTGTCACGGGCGTGACAAGGTCTTCACGTTCGTTATTTGAGGATTTTAAGTGTCACGGTCGTGACTACTTCCTCACGGTCGTGATGGCCCAAATTGGGGTGTCACGGTTGTGACACCCTTGTAACGACCGTGGCTGTAACAAATTATGCAGACTTTTTGCAGGCTTCTGCCTTTCTTCATCTCCTTGTGGTCTCTTTCGTTCCTTTCCTCTTAATTCATGATTCGGCCTTACATAACGATGTACCTGCAAAATAGTAAGAAAAACTCGAGAAATCGAGCGTTAAAACGGTGAATGCGTGATAAAACGTCAATGAAATCTAGCGATATAATCGATGCGTTTTCTCGTCATCAAACTTCCCCAAACTTAAACCTTTGCTTGTCCTCAAGCAAATAGTCGGTTGAAAATCGGCGGACAAGATTTTATTCGCGCATACTCATAACAAACCGTACGGTGGATCGTTTTGTCGGATAGTCCGGTACTTTGATAGAACACTACCGATACACTAATGACACAAGCAACAAGCTATGTCGTCGACTTCCCGTCAAGCGAAACAATCGGCGATCACATTACGATTTCACCTAGAGTTTTTCGATCTTATTTCGCCCGGTTTCGTTCTAGCGCAGTCACATTAAGCCCTTTGCCTTAGCACGCACGTAGTGGAGTAGCCGGTTAGCGATTTTGATCCCTTTTGAGCACGAGGTCTGGTACACGAGTGTGGTAACCCTTCATGTTTTATCCGATTCGGAGGTTGTGGGGGATCGAGCCGTAGCACGCCCTACCGAGTTCAGAACCAGTACCTCTGAACCAACTCGAAACGGATTCCTTCTCATATTTCTCGTTTCTTATCTGCGACCGTGTACTTTGGTGCAATTTCTTTTCATTTTGCATCGAGATACGAAGGATCATTATTGATTAGGCATCAAACGCTTATATTCATCGGCTCCCCACGTGGTTTGTGTTCAGACGGTGCTGACTGCTAGTATAAACTACTGGGGGTTACTTTTGAACTGAAACTAAAGGTGCACTCGCAATGGTGATCGGGATGGAATTTCTTAAGCAGGGGGTCGAAGATGTCAAGATTGTATTGGTCTTGTTTAATCGTTCCCGGCTTCGTAGTTACGAACCATTCGGTGGTAAGTCGGGTAATGCGAGTAATTAAAGATTTTTCTGGTATGGCTTAATAATCGGGGAAAGCTCGAAATTAAAGAAAATAGCGCACAGATTTGCTCATTTCATTAATTTGTTAAAAGGAATACAACGGAATTGAAAGTACAACGAAATGAAAAAGTGCTGAAATGAAAGGTACCTCTCCCACACTATATCAGACATTGTCCTCAATGTTGTGATATAAATGTGGCACAAATACAATACAAGACTAAAATGAAAAACAACATAAAAGTAAACTACTGCTGCTGAGGACCGCGGGCTCGGCCTCTGGTGCGAGAGCGGCGTCTGGAGGGAGTCGCGTCGGGATCAGAACCGGTGCCGGAGGTAGCAGTAATGCTGATGCGGAGCGCTTCGAGCTCGCCGAAAAGTTCTCCAAACCGCTCATTAGTGGCCTCCTGGTTGGCAGCAATAGTGCCGAGTAAAGCATCATACTGCGCCTTCTGCCGTCGCTCCAGTGCGGCGTTCATCTGGTTCTGCTGATGAATCGCAAGGAGGACTTCCTCAAGTGTAACTGCGGGAGCAGGGGGCTGTCGGGTAGATGTCTCTGGGATATCCTGGACAGGCTCAGCTGCATCCATAGCGTCCTGCATCTCGTCCGCCGGAGCGTCTGCCTGATCATCATGAACCGGGACGTGATCGGCAGCGGCTGGTAAAGCAAAGAGCCAGTTGGCTCGGTTGGATGGGTCGATGCGGGTGCGGGACGGCAGAGTGATGTGGTGGAAAATGGTGCCATTGACAACAGGGCTATACCTGCCATCCTCTCGCTGCGCGATCAGGTGGGCGGACCGGCAGTAGCTCATGGTCAGGAATTCGGCGACGAGGTGAGGCTGATTAACGAGCGCGTCACCAAGCCCCAACTGAATGGTGAGGGCGGTGACAATGCCGCCTATGAAGAACGGGGAGGAGCCTCGCTGTGCAATGGCCTGGATGTGATGAAGCATGAACGGGGCAGCGTTGATCGGCTCGTCATGAAGAGCGCAGTATAAGAACAGAAGCTCCTTGGAGTTGAGCTTGTGGTTGCTTTCTCTAGCAAAGATTATGTTGCAGATGACCCGGTGAAAATAGCGGATAGCCGGGTTGTGGATGTGTGTGGCGTTGAGGCTCTGGAAGGTGGATGCACGGGTGTTGGTAAGGTCGTGCCATAGAGTGAATGCTTGTTCACTAAAATTATCGGGCACGCGACGGTGGGCTTCGGTTCCGTGATCGAAGCCTAACAGCTCGGCGATCCTGGTTTGCGTGAGGTTGAACTCCTGGCCGTGCAATCTGAATGTTACGATGCCGGTAAGCTGACTCTGAGAACCGGGAGGGGTGATGTAACTGTAAGAGCTGAGGAACTCCAGCGTCAGAAGTTCGAAAGTAGGCTGAGGCTGACGATAGAGGTCCCACAGACCGACCTTTTGCAATAGGCTTTGAACGCTGGACAACATTCCGAGTTCTCGCAGACAGTCAGTGGCAATGTAGCGGGTAGGTTGCAGACCGCGGTTCTGGAAGCGGATGAAACGGTCTCTCTGGTTTACTCCAGCTTCACCTTCTCTAAAAGTGATGGAATCCATAACATGCAAGAGTGAAGAGTGAGGGAGGAAGGATTTTGTGAGGTTTTGTGAGAAAAATGGTAGAATGAGGGAGATAGAGGTTCGGGTTAAATACGGGAGAGTGTTAATGAAATGGTTGATGATAATGGAGGATTAATGGGGGTAGTGGAGAGGTTACGGCGGTTGTGGAATGAGTGGGTAGTGTTTTGGGTAGGTTATGGATGGAGAAGAAGAGGGGACACGATGAGAAGCAGTTCTGTTTCTCACGATTCCTGTAATAGAGGTCGTCACGGTCGTGACAGGGGCGTGACGGTCGTGACACGCTAAATGAGCACGTCACGATCGTAAGTTAGGTGTGACGACCGTGAGGGCATGTTGTGCTGAATAATTCCCAGAAAAGAACATTGTCTCACATTATTTATAAATTGATAATAATTTATTTTAATTAGTAACATTTATATTAAATACACACCATATTGTATATCGTTTGCAACACAGTAGTATACGAACCTAAGATTGTATACATGAAATAATGCAGTCATACAGTATATAGAAAAAGCATATAAGTTGCTAAAAATGAAGAAATAATTGAAATAAAAGGTGCATGGCATAAAGTAAAAAATGAAATTACAGAAACGGAAATTATGTTATGAAATTGTTGCGAAAGATAAATTTAACTGGAAACGAAAATAAGGAGAAAAAATAATGAGAAAAAATAATAAACTAAATCACTGATAGCCGTTTCAAAGGCGTTTCTTCAGGTCTTCGATGGCGGAGTCCAAATGATAGAATTGTTCACAGGCCATGTCAGTCAATCCTATGATGTCCAATAGCATACTTTTAATGTCTTCTTTGAATAGATTAATGTCAGTTTGGTAGGCATTGAGAGTGTGCATGATGTTTTGTAAGTTGTTAGCATAATCTCCTTGATTCGCTCCAGGGGTTTCATGGTAACCAGGAGGTGTCTCGGGGTCAGTTTCAACAGCGGTCATTATATCATCTGTTATCCTGTGAGACTGAGGTGTTTCAGGAGTGGCTGGATAATCAGGTGGGTTTAACTCATAAAGCCAGTTATCCTTATTATGAACACTTACTCTAGCATGATTGGGCAATGTGAACAGGGTGACTACCTCGTTTCGGATTAGGTACTCAAAAGGTGGGCGTCCTAAATTCCTTATGATATGTCTATTGAAGCAGAATTTAAGATTCATTGGGCGGATGGTTCCCAGACGGGTGCACCTGTCCAGTTGGTACCTAAGTCCTAAGGCATCAGCAATCATGGTTACAAGACCTCCTACCACTATAGGTAATTCAGGTTCTTCTTGGATGCGGGTGAAGGTTTGCATCATGAAAGGTACACCATTAACAGACTGTCCATTAGTGAAACATGACATAATAAATAATTCATCTTTAGAGACTCCGGTAATGTTTTCTTCTTTTCCAAAGAAGGTATGGGCGAGGAATTTGTGAAAGTAACGGAGAGCAGGATTATGGATCTCATCATTGTTCATGTCATTTGGTTCAGGGTGGTAGTTTCCGGTTAGAGTTCCCCAAAAGAAATCTAGCTCCACATCCATCAATTCTACCTGTGTGGTAGTAAAAGCAAAAGGTCCACTAGGGAATCCTAACAGGTCAGCTAGTTCTTTATGGTTAAAGTCGTATTCTATTCCAAATAGGCGGAAACTAATAAATCCTTTCCTAAATCCAAAACCGCGCTCAGGTAGGTAAAGTAAGGAGCTAAGGAACTCAAGGGTAAGCTCGCGGTAAGTCGCAAACTTATGTTGGATCAGTGCATTCTCCCATCCGAGTCGGTTGAACAAGTACATGACACTATCATGTATACCTAAGGTTTCCATGGTCCTATCATCTGGGTACAGGGTCAAATCCATTTGCCTCTGTGATAACTCTTCGAACTTCATTCTTTGGTTCCTACCTCTAAATTTGGTTTCCATATAGTTAATTGGTTGGTTAGCCATGGTCAGTGAAAATACGGGGGAAACAAATCAGTGGAAAAGACTTTAGAAAATCTGTAAAAAGTGATTTAAGATAAAAATAAGAAAATGAAATGCATAGTGTAATGGCGATAATAGTAATGTAAAATAAAACTGACAAAACAATTTAAACAAATAGTCAAACGATAAATAATAATGCTCTAAAAGAAAAGAATAGTTTAAAAATAGGTAAATAAGTAAATGGGTTGCCTCCCACTAAGCGCTGTTTTTATTGTCAAAAGCCTGACGTAATGTCTTGGTTTAGATTAATCAGGGGAATTAGTGGACAATTCTAAAAGCTTTAGATTATTCTCATAATCTCTATTTTCAACTTTATGATAGTGTTTTAGACGTTGTCCGTTTACTATGAATGGTTCACTATCCTTACCCTTAATTTCTATTGCTCCACTTGGGAATACTTTAGTTATATCAAAGGGTCCTGACCATCTAGACTTTAATTTTCCAGGAAAGAGCCTAAGTCTTGAATTAAAGAGGAGTACAACGTCTCCCACACTGAATTCTTTCCTAGATAGGCGTTTATCATGCCATCGCTTAGTTCTTTCTTTATATATCTTAGCATTTTCATATGCATCTAACCTTAATTCTTCTAATTCGTTAATGTCTAGGATTCGCTTTTCTCCTGCAGCATTATAGTTTATATTGAGAGTTCTGATCGCCCAATAAGCTTTGTGTTCTAGTTCTACTGGGAGGTGACAAGATTTTCTATAAACTAGTTTGAAAGGTGTAGTACCTATGGGTGTCTTGTAAGCGGTCCTATAAGCCCATAGAGCTTCATTAAGTTTAGATGACCAATCTTTCCGAGATATGGCGACAGTCTTTTCTAAGATTTGTTTAATCTCTCTGTTTGAGACTTCGACCTGTCCACTTGTTTGTGGGTGATATGGTGTAGCCACACGGTGTCTTACTCCATACTTAGATAGTAATTTGTCAAAGATTTTTGAAATGAAGTGCGAGCCACCGTCACTTATGACGAGTCGAGGCACACCAAATCTGGGAAAGATTATATTTTTGAAAAGCTTTATTACTACTCGTGTATCGTTTGTAGGAGAAGCTATGGCTTCGATCCATTTCGAGACATAATCAACAACTACGATTATGTAATTATTACCGAAAGATGATGGGAATGGTCCCATGAAATCTATTCCCCAGACGTCGAAGATTTCTACTTCCAAAATTCCCTTTTGGGGCATTTCATCTCTTCTTGAAATATTGCCAGTGCGTTGACACCGATCGCAATTTATAACAGCGATGTGGACATCCTTCCATAGATTAGGCCAGTATAAGCCGGCTTGCAAGATTTTTGCACAAGTCTTGGAAGTGCTTGCATGTCCACCATAAGGAGATGAATGACATTGAGCAATGACATCTTCTATTTCTTCTTCGGGAATACATCGGCGAAAGATTCCATCTGGTCCTCTTTTGAACAATAATGGTTCATCCCAATAGTAATGTTTCAGATTATGAAAGAATTTCTTTTTCTGCTGATAGGTTAGATCTGGTGGAAGAGCTCCTGCGGCTAGGTAGTTGACAATGTCAGCGTACCATGGCAGTCCTACAGTTGCCTGTAATGTTTCCATGGGTTCTGGTTCATTTATATCTAACTGAGCTAGGTCGCTTCCTATTTGTGCTATCAGCTGTTCATACGGAAAATCATCGTTAATCGGCACTTGTTCGGGTTTAATACCTTCTATTCTAGATAAATGGTCCGCTACGACGTTTTCAGTACCTTTTTTATCTTTTATTTCTAGATCAAACTCTTGTAAGAGTAAAATCCATCTTAAGAGTCTTGGTTTAGCATCTTTCTTAGTTAATAGATATCGGATAGCAGCATGGTCTGTGTAAATGATTATTTTCGCTCCAACTAGGTAAGAGCGGAATTTTTCAAGCGCAAAGACAACTGCTAGCAATTCTTTTTCTGTAGTAGCGTAGTTCATCTGGGCAGAATCCAAGGTTCTACTGGCATAGTAAATCGCATGGAGTTTCTTTTCCTTTCTCTGGCCCAGGACTGCGCCTACAGCATAGTCACTCGCATCGCACATGATTTCGAAAGGTAATCTCCAGTCAGGGGGTTGCATGATTGGTGCGGTGATGAGGGTTGTTTTTAGAGTTTCGAATGCTTTAAGACAATCTTCATTGAATATGAACTCAGCGTCTTTCATTAATAAACCAGTAAGAGGTTTAGTGATTTTTGAGAAATCTTTGATGAATCGTCGGTAAAAACCGGCGTGTCCTAAAAAGCTTCGTATTTCTCGAACGGTTTTAGGGGGTTGAAGATCTTTTATTACTTCAATCTTAGCCTTATCAACTTCAATTCCCTTGTCGGATATTACATGACCTAATACTATTCCTTCGTTGACCATAAAATGACATTTCTCCCAGTTAAGCACGAGATTTACTTTTACACATCTTTCTAACACCATTTCTAAGTTCGACAAGCATCCTTCAAAGCTTTGCCCGCATACAGAGAAGTCGTCCATGAACACTTCCATGATGTTGTCTATAAAATCTGCGAAGATTGACATCATACATCTTTGAAAGGTTGCGGGAGCGTTGCATAATCCAAAGGGCATTCGCCTGTAAGCGAATGTTCCATAAGGACATGTGAATGTAGTCTTCTCTTGGTCATCAGGATGGATAGGGATTTGGAAAAATCCTGAGTACCCGTCAAGATAACAGAAGTAAGAATGCTTGGCTAATCGTTCCAACATTTGATCTATGAAAGGTAATGGGAAATGATCTTTTCGAGTGGCTTTGTTTAGCTTACGATAATCTATGCACACTCTATATCCCGTCACTACTCTTTGCGATATCGATTCGCCTTGTTCGTTTTTCACCACAGTGATACCTCCTTTCTTTGGCACTACATGTATTGGACTAACCCATTCACTATTAGAGATTGGGTATATTATCCCGGCATCTAATAATTTCTTGACTTCTTCCTTTACTACAGTGCTAAGGGTTGGGTTAATTCTTCTTTGAGATTCTCTGGAGGTTCTGCAATCTTCTTCTAGCAGAATGCGATGCATGCAAACTGAAGGACATATTCCTTTGAGATCAGATATGTTATATCCTAATGCAGTTGGATATTTCTTCAAGACATCTAAAAGTTTCTTTGTTTCTATAGTTCCTAAACTGGAATTTACTATAACTGGTCTTTTACATTCAACGTCTAAGAATTCGTACCTTAGGTTATTAGGTAAAGTTTTTAATCCTAATGTAGGTTTATCTTTACTTGGCATGGGATCCGGTGTAAGTGCTAAACTTTCGCTTAGACTATCATCCTGATACGGTTTTCGCCAATTATCATCTTCGAAAATTGGAGGGATTTGAATTTTCATTATTTCAGAATAAGTGGTCTCCTTCAGCTCCATTTCTCTTACACATTCGTCAATTACGTCCATTAGATAGCATGTATCCTCTATAGCTGGTGATTGTAAGAATTGTGTTAAAACAAATTCAACTTTCTCTTCACCTACTTCAAAGGTTAGCTTTCCTCTTTTTACGTCTATTATGGCTCCGGAGGTAGCTAAGAATGGTCTTCCTAGTATGATAGGTGTAGTGGAGTCTTCAGAGATGTCCATGATTATAAAATCAGTAGGAATGTAGAATTGTCCTATACGTACTGGGACGTTTTCTAGTATGCCTACAGGATATTTAACAGAGCGATCGGCTAGTTGAACAGACATTTTAGTTGGTCTTAGGTCTCCCATGTCTAGCCTTTTGCAAATTGTTAAGGGCATAACACTGATACTGGCTCCTAAATCGCATAGAGCTTTGTCAATGACGAATTTTCCTATTACACAGGGTATAGAGAAACTTCCTGGATCTTTTAGCTTAGGAGGCATGTTATTCTGAATTATGGCGCTACACTCGGCAGTAAGTGTAACTGTTCCGTTATCCTCTATCTTTTTCTTATTGGATAAGATTTCTTTTAAAAACTTGGCATACGAGGGTATTTGGGTAATTGCTTCTGTAAACGGAATAGTGATATTCAACTGTTTCAGAAGTTCGACAAATTTCTTAAATTGACCCGTCGTCTTGGAACTTACTAGTCTCTGAGGGTACGGAATTGGTGGTTTATAGGGTGGTGGAGGCACATAAGGTTGTTCTTTCTCCACTACCTCTCGACTTTCATCTTCCTTTTCTTCTGGATCATTCGCCGCTTCAGTCGGTTTATCCGGTTTTTGGTACATGGCTGGATTGTCAAGTCTTGGATCGGTAGGTCCGTCAAGTTCCTTGCCACTTCTTAATATTACAGCGTTAGCATGTCCTTTCGGGTTAGGTTGAGGTTGTCCAGGGAATACTCCAGCTGGTGCAGCAGTAGGTGCTTGTTGTTGAGCTACTTGTGAAATCTGAGTTTCAAGCATTTTGTTATGTGTAGCTAATGCATCTACTTTGCTCACTAATTGTTTAATCTGCTCACTAGTGTGAATGTTTTGGTTTAAGAAGTCCTTGTTTGTCTGAGATTGGCTAGCTATGAAGCTCTCCATCATCAATTCAAGGTTCGATTTTCTAGGGATATTAGGAGCAGTCTTTTGATATCCTGGTGATGTAGCTGGTGCTTGACCTGGTGCGTAATAAGCATTGTTATTCTTATAGGAGAAGTTCGGATGATTCTTCCAACCTGGGTTGTATGTGTTTGAGTAAGGGTTTCCTTGAGCATAATTCACTTGATCAGTGGGAGTTCCTGTCAATAGTTGACAATCAGAAACTTCGTGTCCTGGGACTCCACATAACTCACAGTTAGGTGTTACTGCAGCCACGGTGGCTGCAGGTGTTATGGCCAAGTTATCGATCTTTTGGCTTAGTTGGTCAAACTTCGCATTGACTTGGTCCATACTACTTACTTCGTACATACCTCCTTTTGTTGGTTTCTCGGTTGCGACTCTCTCGCTTCCCCAAAGGTAATGATTTTGAGCCATACTTTCAATAAGTGCATAGGCATCACGATATTCTTTGTCCATCAATGCACCACCCGCGGCAGCGTCAATTGTCATTCTCGTATTGTACAAGAGTCCATTATAGAAGGTATGGATGACCATCCAGTCTATTAATCCATGATGTGGATAAAGTCTAAGTAGATCCTTATAGCGTTCCCAAGCTTCGAATAATGATTCACTTTCTCTTTGCTTAAATCCGTTGATCTGAGCTCTCAGCATGGCTGTCTTGCTAGGTGGAAAATACCTATTCAAGAAAACTTTCTTAAGTTCTGCCCACGTAGTTACTGAGTTCGAAGGCAGAGATTGAAGCCAAGCTCTTGCTCTGTCTCGAAGTGAAAAAGGAAATAAACGTAGTCTAATAGCTTCTTGGGTAACTCCATTGGCTTTTACGGTATCTGCATATTGTACAAAGATCGAAAGATGAAGATTCGGGTCCTCGGTAGGATTTCCGGCGAATTGATTTTGTTGCACGGCTGATATCAACGAAGGTTTTAGTTCGAAATCATTTCGGTTGATAGACGGCGCTGCAATGCTTGAATGCGGTTCACCTTGCGAAGGATTAGCGTAATACTTGAGTGGATGAGTTTGTTCTTCAGCCATCCCTGCGTCTGGTTTTACGACTGGTTTAGGCGGATCTAATTGAAGATCTGGAATATTGGAATTATTTTCGAAATCAAATATACGTCTTCTTACGTGTAAGAAGCGCTCCGATTCAGGGATTAGAGGTTGCAAGTCTTCGCTTTTAGAGCGAGTACTTGGCATACACTCGGAGATTAGATTAAATTAAATAGTTGATACCTTAGTCTAGACAATGCTACCTAAATGCACTAGTAACTAAATTAAGGAATCCCCGGCAACGGCGCCAAAAACTTGATGGGCTAAAGACGTGTCTACTTATGCGTCTAGCGGTATCTTACTGCAAGTGCACAGCCTATCGAAGTAATATTTAAGATTATCGATCCACAGGGATTCTATTGTTACTTAGTGCTAGATAAACTTCTAGTTTAGCTAAGGCGAACGGTTGTCACGATTGTTGTTGGTTTTTAAGAATATTAAAGGCGAGATTAAATTTAAGTTTTTAATAAAGTAATACTAAGGCGGTCGGTATGTAATTATACTAACTTAGGTAGGTCAATCTAACCTAGGCTTATAAAGATGTTCACTTAATCTATTCAGTAGAGATTACCAGTTTAAATACCCTCAACTCACACTCTCGTGGTCTTATATCAGATCTTATCCCTAAAGCCCTATGCCTGCTCTCGCTAGCCCATAAGTGTTTAGAGGTAATTTTTGGAAACTAAATAATTCTAATTTATCTTAAAGCGCTCTCGCTGTATTTAATTTAAATGCCTAACTTTAGCTATCTGGTTAAAATCTCACACTCTCGTGGTCTTGACCCAACCTAATACCCTTTTCTTACTCTCGTAACGAAAAGGTCTATTTCAATTAAAAAGTATCAGCCAGAATGTTAAGTGATTAATTATTTTAGCCTACGGTTATATTTTACCGGTTAAGTTTGTTATAACTACATACCGCCCTAAGGTATTTAGCTACTCATCGAGGTTGAATCAGACACAGAATTAAATAATAACTTACTCATGGCAGAAGAATAAATAGGCATTATAATTAAATCAAAGTGCAATAAATTGAAAAACCTGATTAACAAATATCTGAGTAGACTCCTTCTTCCACAGACCGGAAGGCTTGGAGTAGGCGGAAATAAAAACTAAAACGAATGCTGAAGGTTGGAAACAAATAAAAGTATAATAATTCCCTAATGTTGGAAATTGTTACACGGTTGGTTTGGATACAAACAAAATAAGACAGAAAATAAAATAATGTTGGAATGAAAATTCTGGTTCGTAAGGTAATTCGGCAGAGCTTCCGCAGGAATTTTGGATGATGAAGTCTGTTCCCGATGTTCAAAGAGCTTGTACTATTTATAGAGTCTTTAATGGGCTGGATTCTTGGTCCTTTATTTCTTGGGCCTTGCTGAAGTGGTTGAGGAAATGCTGGAACGTGGCAGCAAAAATGGGAGAAGTCGTCTTCACGTGCTGCCTTGAGGAGAAATAAGAGGAGAAGTGGTCTTCAGTGGTGGCTTGACGTAGTCTGAGTCAAAACCAAGTTTTATCCTTGTCACGGGCGCGACAAGGTCTTAACGTTCGTTATTTGAGGATTTTAAGTGTCACGGTCGTGACTACTTCCTCACGGTCGTGATGGCCCAAATTGGGGTGTCACGGTCGTGACACCCTTGTAACGACCGTGGCTGTAACAAATTATGCAGACTTTTTGCAGGCTTTTGCCTTTCTTCATCTCCTTGTGGTCTCTTTCGTTCCTTTCCTCTTAATTCATGATTCGGCCTTACATAACGATGTACCTGCAAAATAGTAAGAAAAACTCGAGAAATCGAGCGTTAAAACGGTGAATGCGTGATAAAACGTCAATGAAATCTAGCGATATAATCGATGCGTTTTCTCGTCATCATGGACCTATACTGACACAAGTTCGGCATCCTATGCGGTCATCAGCGTCACAGACATTCAAGAGGGCTGATACGATACCCAGAAGGTGTGGCATCACCGTCTCCTGAAGTGGCCTCACTCAGTTGAATTCCAAATGATCGGTCCCCAGAGTCGACAATCCTCCAAACCAACAGCCCCTCAGGCCCAAAGGGCCGGAAAAGAAGTCAACCGGGAGAACCTCATCTGAGCGTGGATTTCATGAGACACTAGTGCCTGCAAAGCAAGCACGCGCCCACTAATTTCCACAACTAATTCTAGGTACACTCAAGCATGGGTCTGGCTTCTCGCTCATCAGAATGTCCCACCCACAACAACACAAATAATCATATTATACTGAAAATAAAGTGCGGGAAATAAAGTGCGATAAATAAACACAACCCAACAAGTAATCATACAAGCGTTAGGATTGACTCTCGCAGGGGACGTTGGATCCCCAAATTGACTCGCATAAGGGACGTTGGATCCCAGGAAACTATCAACTCCCCAGCAGAGTCTCCAGCTGTCGCTTCCGCGAAAATAAGGTGCCGGCAAAATAGAAGAGTCGCCACCTTTCGTTATTTATCCCTCAGAACGGGAAAGGAAACGATCGGAAAAACCTGACGAAAAGGTATAAGACAAGGTCATCGCAACCATTGTCTGGGTTCGGGAGTCGATTATGCAAGGGGAAGGTATTAGCACCCCTCACGTCCATCGTACTCGATGGGATCCACGCTTGTTATGTTTATCTGACGAGTTGGTTTTATCTATCTACCTATCAAGGCTGGTCTGAAAAGAAAATAAAATGACTCGGCAAAGCGTCGCGCTTTATGCCTACGTATTCTCATCAGAGAATGAGAAATCATAGTCAACGTAGTTCGGCTAACTACCGGTTACAGGGAAGGTGGCTCGCCAATATGTCAGTATTGTGCCTACGTACTCTCAACAGGTATGAGAGATCAGAGCTTACATAGTTCGGGATAATACGGATTACGGGAATTCAGATTCATCTGTTTTTTCGAGTAGGGTTAACAGACAGTTCCAGCAGTTTGGTGTACGCAGCTCGACCCTTGGAGACTTAGGCGTTACCGTTTGCGGTAGAACTGAAAGTTAACGACACTCTTTTCTTCAGAAAAGCTTCCTTTGAATTATGGGCCCACGGGGAAAAAAGGTTTGAAGTTCGTTTTCTGTCTTTTACGGAAGAACTGTTTTTATGGAAGTTTGTGACCAATACTGCACTAGAGACTATGACCTGAGAGTGAATGCGTCACATGTCACCCAAAGGGTGCCATACTAAACATCCAGACTGTTGAAAAGAAACTCTCCAACAATCCTTTCTCAGATAGCTTAAGGCTCGTAACGTACGACATCAATTAACCTTTATTACTGTATTTTGATTTGTTTTGAGATGAGAAGAGAGAACGAACAGGTTCAACTAAGGGGAGACTATCAAGTCCTAATGTTGTCATGCCAAGGATTCATCTTATGGTTGAGGTTTGAAATGAGGAACTCCTAGAAGTTATCATGCATAGGTTTCAACCTAAAGTTCTAATCATCACTTACTTATCAAAGGAAGTGAGATTCCTAGGGGATCATGTCAATGATAAACAGAAACAGATAAAGCATCAGCTTAAACAGTAAACAGTAAACGACTGTAAAATGCATGCAATGCAAGTGAGAGAGGAAATGTGTGTGGGACATCAGCCTCCACAAGCTCATCTCAACCTCAAGCCAAATATGAATAACTGTAATCATACCGAGGAAATAACATGCTATCAAGCAAAACACAAACCACATAGGCAAGGGAGCAGGGCTCTACCGAATACCCGCAAGCAAAGCCATAGAGTAAAAATACAAGCAGAAGGAGCAACTCAACCTCTAGTGCAATCATGCTCCTAGATTAAATCAATCTAAATATGAATTTATTCTAATGCATCAAGCAAATCAAATAAGTCACACCAATACAGTTGCACAGAAAGAAAACAGACAGGAAAGAAAGCAGATCAACAGCCTCCTCAGCTTCACAGCAAAGCTCCTCTGACATTAGTTCATTCCTCAGCCTCCAACTGCCCTCCAAGGCTACCATCTTCAACAGCAAGTGTCCACTTGCTTCTTCAAGCTTCTAATACATCTCACATAAGTATCAACTTATCCTTTCTTCTCCAGGCCTCAGCTCCAAAGCAAACTCCACCTTCAGGCTTCAATCCCACTAGCAAGCATTAACTTGTTCCTTCAGGGACTCAATGCATTAAAATCACAAGTATCAACTTGCTTTCCAACCTCAAGCTTCAGTTTCTTCATTCAATCTCCCATGGATTCCCCTCACAAGTATCAACTTGTTCTTCATCTTCTTCAAGCTTCAGCTCTTTCTTCAATCTCAGCTTGATCTTCTTCCCACAAGTGTCAACTTGTTCCTCTTGATCCTCAAGCTTCAGCTCCAAGGGTAGTCTTCAAGTACAGAGAAGTAGCAACCTCCATTCTCTTCAAAGCTTCTAACAAGGCATTCCATCCTCTAGCAAGGGAGAAAGATTCATCTAACAAGGGCAGGGTTTGGATAATAGTCAGCAAAGTGAAGACCAAAGGTCACCACTAAGCATTCCCTCATCAGAGAAAGGAACCCTCAAAGGTTGTACCAACTTGTAAAGAGCCACACATCCTACCAAAGGAGGGATGAGACCTTTACAAGGGGACCTTACATCATAGGGAAGAATGGAAGTGATCAACACCTTCCATGTTTATAAAGGAAGAGAATCTATCTAGAAGCTCTGCCTGCAAACCCTAATCTTAACACCTAATCAACACTACACCAAAGAAGGGAAATCTCCACATTCAAGCTTCTTCATCTCAATCCATGATAGCCCAAGCTTGTCTTCAACACCATCCAAGAGCAAGAGAGGCAAAACCCTAATCTAGGGGAACTAAAGAAGTCATTCTAGTTGAATTAGCAAGTTAGGATCACCTAAAACTTAGTTAATTGTAAAATGGGGAACTAATTGAAAATCATTCCTAAAAATTCTAAGGAAAATGTCTCATCATCCTACATGTATCAACATGCTATAGTCCAAAAATCAGAAATTAAACCTAAGCCTAAGAGGTTCAAACTAAACCTAAAGTTCAAGGGTACATCAAAGGGATTCTATCATGAATACTCCTAAACAACCATCCTAAAAACTTATTAAAAATCATCTAAAAATTATGATAAAAATCACACAACATCATCAACCTTTATATAACCATCATGCAAAATATCAAGATTAAACTCAGAACCAAGAGTAAGAAATAAAATGGACAAGATCATCACACAATTATTCCACCATTAAACACATATTAAACTAAGAAATATGAAATAAAATGACAAATGCATGAAAAATAAAAATAAAAATCATGATAAAAATCTAGACATTTTAAATTGCATCTACAATTTTTCTCAAGATTTAATGTCAGTTTTTACTATTTTTTGGGAATTAAAATCAAAAAATATGAAAACAACAATTAAAAAAGAAAACAAAATTAAAAGAAATGAAGGGAGGGTGCAGTTAGCAACAAAATTCACTTGAAGCGCTTGGACCCAAGGAGCAGGGGGTGTCAAAAGCATCTCTATACTAAAGCCTAACGCCTTGAATTAATGGAATTCAGCTCACAAATTAATAGAAAGATGCACACGCGAGGAATTGAACTCGCTTCTTCTTGGTATATGCAGCGAAGAAACAAGCCTGGGATTTCTCATTAAACCAAAATGGTGCGCATAGGGGAGGGGGTATGTGGCGCAATCACTGCCATTGGATGAATGCCTGAGTCAAAGTCTCCCTCACAAATGGACGCCCTAGATTACGTCTTCTTCAATTCAAATTTCTGCAACTTTCCAACCTGCGCACGCGAAGGCCACCGCCGGTGGCTTTTCCGGCCACCATCACGCAACCCTAACTCCCTCTACAGACCACCAATTGCCACGAGTTCTACATGAATCTTGCTCTAAATTTCACCAGGAACTCAACTACACTATTTAACCATGCTAAAAACGCAAGGATAAAAAAAACACTCTCCACCGAAAATGGCATAAACCCTAAATTGTCTCTAATCTTCAAATTAATTATCCAGAAAGCTTCTAGCAATGATCTACATTGAATCTAGCCTATCAAAACCTAAAGAAACTACATGAATCAAGCCATAGGATGAGAATTATATACCTGCAAATTTTGAATACACAGAGCACTAAAACCTTCAAATCAACCTCCAAGAATCTCCAGATACCTTCACTAACACCAAATGGAACTTCTGTATTCAACAAATTGGATTGAAACTCCCTGAATCCTTAAATTCGATTTTGACTTGCAAGCTATGAACTCAAAGTGCTCTCTCACGATTTTGCAATGATCTTGGCTTGAATTCTATCTGGAATCACTCATACACTCAAGAGGAAGATGTTGAAAGCAAAGAAATGGATTGAAATGGCTCGAATGTGTGTAACCGAATTTGATTTGCAAGAAGAAAATTCAGAATGCAATCTCTCTATTCTCTCTCAATTTCCACCAACCCTGGCCTTGATTCAGTTCTAATGTATATATAGAACAAGTAGGAATGATCTAGAAGTTTTTGGAACCATCTATATGATATATCCAATATCTCTTGCTCTTGAATTTTTCATCTCATGCTCATCCATGACAATTCTGCTTTGGCCTGTTGCAGCACCTCATTCTCATCCAAATTCTCCTCAAATGACATTTTGAATGTGTTGGGATGGATTGGAACCTTGGTTTTGATCTTGTGCATAGTTTGGCATATGTCACTTACATCATAAGCTACCAAATGCAATTGTGAGCAAATGACTTCAAATGAAAAAACCAACATTGCCATTGTCTCTAAAATGTATTTTCCAATCAAAATGACCTATAAGTTTGTATCATTTGGACATAAACCAATTTATTTGAATTTCTTGCCTTTTATGCCTTTTAATTCTTTCTTTTTTCAAAATTTCTTGAACCAAGCCTCTCCTTGAGCCATTTCAATGCCTCCTTGATGCATGGTCAAGGTTAAAACCCCATTTTGAGCAACTTTCTAGTTGAACAAAATTTCAATTGAGGCCTCTAAGTTGGTGAAAATGGCCTATGATCACAAATGACCAAAATACCCTTGACTTGTCAAAGCCATAACTTGAGTTCTACAAATCCTACCAAGGACTTCTAGTACCCTATAGAAAGCTAAGAGAATAAGGAACAACATTCTTGTTGACCAAAATTTCATAGGAATCATCCTTCTAAGGCAAAAGTTTCATGCAAGTTGGGTAACTTTCAAGCTCCCAATTCACATACCTCAGATGACTTGTAACTTGTTAAAGCCATAACTTGAGTTCTACAAATCCTATCAAGGACTTATAGCACTCAAATTAAAGCTAAGATCATTCCCTACAACAATCATGTTGAGGGTAAGAAGAGATGACAATCACATCTTGAGCTAAATTGCCTTGAAGTTAGGGGTCAAACTAGGGGATTTTACACTGTCAAGCCTTGGAAACCCTAGCTCACACTCTTCAATCATGATGAGTCAACCTTGGAATCATCCTTATAACATCTCAATGTATCAATACATGATCACATGGCTCTTGGATTAGGTCTCAACCTTCTTTAAATCATCAGTTGACCTAGGGTTTACCCAATCAAACCCTAGCTGCACCACTCATGGCTGAGCCTTCTTAATCTTGCATAATGACCTGTCTAGGCCTCAAAGTGATCTTCAACACTTCTCATGAGCTCTATCAATACCTCAAGTCCAACTTCATGGCTTCAGAATCATCTGATGGCTTTCCACAACTTTCAAGTTAGGAGACACACATACTTGGTTTCAATCACTCTCTCTGAGGATCTTTTAACTTCTCTGACAAGGATATCAACCCTTGAACACTTGAATAACCTTCTTAGCTAGCCTCACAGTCTTGTATAGCTCTTGATTGGTAATCATACCTCTTAATCTCCTGCATACATGTCAATGAAATGCAAATGATAATGCTAATGTGAATGAAATGAAACACAAGCTAGGTAAAGAAAATTTGGGCAAATTTTGGGGTGCAACAACATCCAAGCCATCTGAATTATCCAAGGGAACCTTTTGGGAGTCTTTTTGCCCTAGAGGTTTAGTTTTTTGGTAAGAAGGAAAAAACTCATTCAAATTGGAATAGTTTAAACCTAAGGGGGATAGAGGCCCAAACATAGCCAATGGTTTATTCGCAACAGTAACGGGTATGATTACCTGGGATTCATAGATATGGCGTTTTTCCTCTAGTAAAGGCTCACGAACGAGTTGCTGATTTTTCGCCACCTTCGGGCCGCTCAGAGCAGTAAAAGGGGGAAGGATGGAAGAAGAGGTTTATTTGTGAGACTGGGTTTTTTGTTTCTGGGACCTTAGTTCAGCCATATTGAGAGTTGAAGGATTGTTCTTGGAAGAAAAGATTGTGGGAAGAAAATGCGAGAAAATGTTGTAAAAAGATTGAGGAAGTAAAAGTGAAAAAGACGTTTTGAAAAGTTATTTATAAGTGAAAGAGGAAAATCAAGAGTTTTTGTTTTCTCATTAGTGGTTGGGGTTAGTGGGCCACGTGTATACTCAGGATGAGTTAGTAGGGATGGCGGTTGTAACCTATGCTCTGTAGGAGTAATGATGGCTCACGATTTTAGGGATTCCCGAGAAATTTGCCATGATGTTCATGACGTCAGAGATCGTGCATCAAGGTAGCGTAACAGTTCCTTTTTGCGTGAGATTGTGGATATGTCATTTCCCATTACCTTTCAGCTTCCTGAGCTCGAAGCAGATGAAGTGGGTCAACATTCAGGATACAGTCGAAGGTAAACGGCGTCGAAATTGGATGCTGTCAAAAAATGTACTTTTGGTAGTATCGAAAACTACATTTTTGGGGGGCAATTTGTTAGCTCGCCAATTCGACGACTCATATTTTGAGGCTATTTCAGCTTGTTAAAGGACCTACAGGTCCTCCAAGGACTTAGAGAAATTGAAGTCTTGGAACTAGACAATTCGACCTAAGTAGCGAAATTGGCCTTCGACCGAAATTTGGAAATGGGGACGAATTGAGTTTTGAAATTTGAATATTGGAGGGAGTAGTTATATTTTCTTATGACTAAGAAGGACAAGTGGCGCTCATGGACAAAGGACTACATGCGGTGTGACACTTGTCAGAAATAGATGGCCTAAGGAGGTTATTATTAGTTACTATTATTACTATAAATAGGATTCTTAGACATAAACTTAGAGGTGTTGTAATTTATTGTTGTACAAGTCACTCTTAAAATTACTCCAAGTATCCGAGTGTAGAGAAAAAGAGTATTATAGAGAATATACGTGATGTAAGCACGCCATCCTTTATCTTTTCAATGAAGTTACTTTGTTTTCTTTACTTTTGTCAAGTACTTTTACTTATTTGTTTCGTCTTTCCTTTTGTTCACCATTACTACTTCGACTAAGTCTTTCTCTCCCAAAAAACCTTTATCTCTTTTCTTTCTTGTAATTCTTCCTCCTTCCTTCTTTTAAACATAGTGGATAAGTTATGCCCTTTTAAATTACTTCTTCTTGGTATTATCGAAACACATTTTTAGATAGGTTCAAATAGAAATACCCTTTAGCACATATCCTAGGATTTCGTATGGTCAATCCTGCAAGTTAGTCAATTTGACACCAAATTGATAGACCAGAGGTTGTTTACCAAAAAAACATTGTAAACAGTGGGGCATTGATATGATTGGCAAGATTGAGCCCACCGCATCTAATGGACATCGTTTCATCCTGGTAGCTATTGATTACTTCACCAAGTGGGTGGAAGCGGCTTCCTATGCTAATGTCACTAAGCAAGTGGTAGCCCGGTTTATCAAGAAGGACATCATTTGTCGCTATGGAGTGCTTGAGAGAATCATTACTGATAATGATTCAAACTTAAATAACAAGATGATGAAGGAATTGTGCCAGAATTTCAAAATTGAGCATCACAACTCATCTCCTTATCATCCGAAGATGAACGACACTGTTGAAGCGGCCAACAAGAATATCAAGAAGATAGTGCAGAAGATGGTTGTAACCTATAAGGATTGGCATGAGATGTTTCCCTTCGCTTTGCATGGATATCGTACTTCGGTACGTACCTAAACTGGAGCAACTCCTTTCTCGTTGGTGGATGGTATGGAAGCTGCCCTGCCATTAGAAGTTGAGATTCCTTCTTTGAGAGTTCTGGTCGAAGTCAAGCTTGATGAGGCAGAATGGATAAGAAACAGATTGAATCAGCTCTGCCTGATGGACGAGAAAAGACTGGCATCCATTGCATGTGGTCGATTGTATCAGAGGCGGATGAAGAAAGATTTTGACAAGAAGGTGCGCCCTCGAAGCTTTCAGACGGGAGAATTAGTACTGAAGAGGATTCTCCCTCCACAAACAGATCACAGGGGCAAATGGACTCCCGACTATGAAGGTCCATATGTCGTGCGAAAGGTTTTCTCCGGAGGAGCCTTGTTGTTGTCAACCATGAATGGTGAAGATTTCACATCCCCTGTGAATGCAGACACAGTTAAAAAATACTTTGCTTAAAGAGACCCGCTGGAATGAAAAAAGAATATCTAGGCAAAAAGGGGAGGGGGGAATCCCGACAAACCATAAAAAGAATGGGTTCGGGCAAAAGTTAGGGATATAAAAGAAAAGATGTAAACCCGCAAAGTTGAAAACCTGAAAAGGCGACTTTGGCAAAAATGGGTATCCCGGTGAATCGAAAACCCAAAAGGGAAATTCAGGCAAAAGTTAGGGATTTGAAAAGCAAATGATTGCGGTCTGCATTTTGATCATCAGAGTATAGTGGATTGAGGGAGGACCTGAGGGCCGCTTATCTGAATCAATCTCTTCAGAGGACGAAGTGTCGGGGAATCATCAAAGTCAGGTGAGTCATAGATGGATCAGCTCATCATGTTTGTCTGTGCCACATTGCCGACATTCTGTATATTTCTATGCATTTCTATAAATTTTTGCGCAGCTTCCTCTTTTCAGAGGTTGCATCTGTTGTAAAAATCTGCCTATTTACAGGCCATTTGGCAATAAAACATATACTATTCAGTAATTGTTTATCTCGCTTTAATCTTTACTGTTTTGTTTACGAAAAACGCCCGATGTTTTGATAAAACTGCACATACATAAACTTGCAGGCCTTGGCCGATAATCATTAAGACTTTGATTTATTTGAACAATATCACAGATGATGACCGAGATAGTTTCCTTTGTGCATGATATCTTGTCGTTTATTCTTTTGCAGGGTCGTTACCTTTGAGGAAGAGTTCCAGAGGTGTATCCCCGGTAGGATCACCGTTTCCCCCGGCAAGTGGAGGTTGTGCATCTCCATCCCTAACAAGGGTCTGTTTCTACGGCAAAGGGTGTGCAGGTAGAGGGTATACACTTCTCCCCAGCAGACTGTTTGTATACACTCATTCCTCGACAGTTCAGGTTGAATTCTCCAGTAGGGTAGAATCATCCCCAAAGAGTCGAGATTGATATCCCTCGGATAGGTCAGGTATATGTCCGTATCCTCAACAGGTTGTAGGGACACACTTACTCCTCAGCGAGTCGAGATGAGATTTCTCTCCAAGAAGGGTGTGAAATTGTACTCTTAGCAGCAGAGCTAGTTCAGAATGTATCCCCACAGAGTCCAGATATGTGACTTTGATTTCCCCATAGAGTCTGAGAAGTGGTGATTCAGTCCCCAAGTGGAAGTCGAAGAGGTTTCCTCTCATTGTCCAATCCCCATATGAATTGGCAGAATAGTTTTTCTTTTCCGCAGAGTGAAGTTATCCCTCGAGAGTTGTTATTCTTCCTCAGTAGAGAGAATTTGGGATCGTTTCCCGACCAATCTTATTTGGTTATCCCCAGCTAAGTAATCCCCGGTAGGTCGGATTTTGGTTCTTCAGCGGAGCAGGATTGTTCCCAGAAGTGTGTTTTGTACCCTAGAAGGACTTTGGTGTTCTAGGAGGCCATTCAGAGATGATTTCTCGGTAAAGGGAAGTTAATCTTAGTGGTTGATTGCTATTCCCTACAGAGTCGTTGATTTCCTCAGCAGATTAGACTTATCTCCAGCGTCTGGTTGTCTTTCCCCAATCGGGTCGTATTCCCCAAGAGAGCGGAATCTTGGAAGGCCGTTCAGGGCATTTTTCTCTCAGTAGGATTTAATTTGATCTCCAACATAATAGAGTTATTGTTTAGCATGTGGTGCTATTTCCCCAGTAGAGTGGATTTGTTCTTCCCAGCCGAGTCGGGCAAACCCCAAAAGAGTTGTATTCTGGTTGGCCATTCAGGGCACTTTCCCTAGTAGAGTGTGTGTTGATCCCCAGCAGGGTGGATTTGTGTTCTCGTCAGAGCAATGTTATACAGGGAATTTCTTTTTCAGAAGGCCATCCCGGGCTTGTTTTTCCCAGTATAAGTCCAATCGTAATTGGCATGTTATATCCCTCCTCAGCAGGGTGGCCTTTGTCCCTCCAGCATTTATTTTGCTGATTCGGTTCCGGTGAATTTTGCATTTGTGCATAGCATTCTCAGAAACGCGTAGCATTTCCATTTCGTATGGAGCATCCATATTCAAATATATGCATGTGAAACATAAGCCAGGGCGTTACCTCTCGTTTTACAGGTGCATTTCCAGCTGATGGATGATTTTCTTTCGCCCGTATGGTATCCAAACCATGGCAGATTATGGTGTGATTTTCTTTGCCCGTGTGGTTTTCAGACCATGGCAATTTGTGATATTAATTCTCTAGCCCGTATAAGTATCCAGACCTCGACAAAAGATTCCTGATGGATGTGTTTCATCTTATCAGGTGTTTCCCAACATAGTTGTTTGATTAAGTTTCTCTTCCTTACCCAGTGAGTTCGTCCCCAGAGTTGCTTAGTTAAGCTTCTCTTTTCTCTCCCCTCCAGAGTTGATTATTTAAGTTTCTCTTTCCCCAACGGAGTTCTCTTGTGAATCATCGTTAGACGTTATCAACTTCGTGTTGATCCGGCCTTTGGGTTTGATGCTCGCTTTTATTTAGCAAATGCCTACTGGTTAGAAGATGTTATCAACTTCATGTTGATCTGGCCTTCGGGTTCGATGCTCGCTTTAATTTAGCGAATGCCTGCTGGTTAGCAGAAGTTTCTCAGCTGCGTGTTGAGCCGGCCTTCGGGTTTGATGCCGGTTTTTATTTAACAAATGCTTGATGGTGATGTCAGATGTTTCTCCTCTGCTGCGTGCTGAGCCGGCCTTTGGGTTCGATGCCTGTTTTCATTTAACAGATGCCTGGCGGCGATGTCAGATTTGCCCAAACTTTTTCTTTACTTGGCTTGTGTTTCATTTCATTCTTTAGCATTTGCATATGCATAACATTGTTCTTTGTAGGGGATCAAGGAAGGTGTGCCATCGAAGAGGAGAGTATCAAGGGTTTCAAGCTCAACCAGGAGTGCTTACTCAAGGTATCTAATGCTTATACTCATCAAGAAGTGGTCAAATTTCTCTGAGGGAGAAGATTGACAAGCTTTGCTTACCTCCTATCTTGGAGGGCAACTGAAGATAATCAGGGGTTCTCAAGGCCATGGTTATGGATAGGAGATGTTCGAGAAGATCTTTGAGTGCTTTTGAAGTCATTGTGAAGCTTATCTAAGTGGTCATATCATTTCCAATAGGGTGCAGTCAAAGTTTGTGCATCTAGGGTTTCATCTGACTAGTGCAAAGTCAACTGAGGATTTAAAGGAGTTTGAGACTTAGTTCCAAGTCATTGGAGTCATGGGAAGTTATGTTGAGGCATCTAGGATATTATTTCAAGTTCAAATAAAAAAGAATCAAGAGTGTGAGAAGTTACTAAATTAGGGTTTCAGAAGGTTGTCAGTGTAAAATCCCCTATTTAGTGCCTAACTTCAAGACCACATATCTCAAGATACAAGTTTAATATAACTTTCTTATAAACATGAGGCCTGTAGGACATGTTCTTAGCTTTCTTTTGAGTACTAGAACTCATCCATTGGGTTTGTGGAACTCAGGTTATGATGCCATCAAGTTATAGGTCTCAGATGAAGATATTTTTTAGTCAACAAAAGTTAACTCACTTCCAAGACACGTTTGACCTAGAATCATGTTTCTCCTCAACTGTTGATGAATACGAAAGTTATTCCTCATGATCTTAGCTTTCCAAAAAGTCCTAGAAGTCCTTCATATCATTTGTGGAACTCAAGTTATGAAGCTTGCAAGGCAGGGGTAATTTGAGAAACTTTTATTATAGGCCATTTTGATTATGGGTCATTTACATACACTTATGCATTTCAAATGAAACTTTCACCAACACGAAAGTTGCTCCAAATGACCTCAATTTCGTCATGGACCTCAAGGTTGGCTTGAATTATGAGTGGTTAGAGACATTGGGTGAAGAAAGTTCAAGTGAAAATGAACTTCTTAAAGTGAATTCATTTGATTTGGTTAAAGGTAATTTTCATGCCATGTTTGTAATCATTTTTATTCACAATACTCCAACAAACAAAATGCACAAATTTATTTTGGTGTATGAGGTGAAAAACACGTGGAATTGAAGCTTGCTTCATGAAGAAGGTTCACTTCCAAACTTCTTAATTAGATCATATCAAGGCCCAAATTCAATCTACATGTGAAGTTCACACTCCCAGCTGCAAAACCATGCCAAATTCAAGTGTCTATGAGCTGAATATCACGTGTGCATGAGCACATGCCAAGAATTGGGCATTTTCAAATTTCATCATAACCAAGCCTCATTGGGCCTCCAATTCATCAGATATCCATAATATATAAGTTAAAAATCAAGTTTGAGAGCTCAGAAGGTGAAATTCATGGAGGCAAGAGCAAACTCAGATTTGGAAAGTGAGAGCAAAATTCAAAAATGTGAACTCAAATCCAAAGCAATTCAAGGCAAATTGAAGTGAGAATCATCTTCCTCAAGTTGTTGAGAGTGGATCTGCACGTTTTAGATCAAGCTAAGCAACAATTGAAGCACCAACGAAGTGTCTCCGTTAGGTAACCTTCAATTCCATATTTCTCTCATGCTAGGCACTAAAATTAGGTCATTGTTGGCGCATCTGAAGCCCTTCACCTTGTAGGCAATGTTTGGCGTCTTGATTGTGGTGTTTGATGAGTTTTTCAGTTGAGCATTCAAAACATTCCTCGTTGGGATCTCATTATTTAAGCATGATAAAGGAATTTGGAGACTGGATTTGGAACCTACGTGATGAGACCTTTAATTTGGTATAAAATTTGTGCGTTTATGTAAGGTTTTCAGACCTGGTCTCTGGCCACCTCGCCGGAGAAGACGACCGGAGCTAGGGCTCCGGTGTCTGGTCTTTGTTCAGGACAAGCTTACGTGTGCTAGTAGGACCTCTTGACCTGATCAGATGTATGGCCTGGATTTGTGTGAATGGCGTATGTGGATCCTTTGACCTCCACGTCAATTAATGGAACACTGTGTTTTGTGCATCTTCTGATTTGTTTTGATTTTGGGCCTAACATGATGTCTGCACCCCACTCTTGTGTGAGCCCAATGTTTTCAACTGATTTCCTTTCTATTTGCACCGTGCGCATTTAATTGTTTTATTTTATTTGATTTGATTTCTGTTTTGATTTTAATAATTTAAAAATAGCTCCAATTATGATAAAATTCCAGAAAAAATATTTTAGGACACTTTCATGTGTTAATAAATTTTTGATTTTTTTTTATTTTCATTTTCCTTTTTTTCCAATTAAATTTGAATTTTATGATTGGAGGTATTTTTTAATGGTATTTCACTTGTTCATATATCTTTCATGCTTGATTCTTGACCAATTTTAATCACCTATGAATGAGACTTTTTCCTCATTTCAATGATGAGTTGAAGGTGTCTGAGGATGGTTTT
Organism: Lathyrus sativus; assembly: GCA_963859935.3. Classification (NCBI taxonomy): domain Eukaryota; kingdom Viridiplantae; phylum Streptophyta; class Magnoliopsida; order Fabales; family Fabaceae; genus Lathyrus; species Lathyrus sativus. The sequence goes on along the minus strand of OZ012738.1, from coordinate 172,179,670 downwards.
GGTCAATGTTTGACTTGTTTTTGGTTAACGTTTATGAGCTTCTTTTTGACCCTCGACAACCCTCCTTCAAAGTGGAGCACCCAAGTGGATCAATTCCAATGGTGATGCTTTGAATGGACTTTGGTTCCTTTCTTTTGACCTCTGGTTTCCAACATCCTTAGGTGCTTCTTGCATTTTATTTGGAGTTATTTGAATCATTTTCCTATTTTTGGTGTGCCTTGCAAGTCAAGCTACCCCTAAGGATGGTTCATACACACACTTGACCTAGTTTTGATGGGAAATGACCTTGTGGATCCCATGTGCTTCCAACTCTTTTTAATCCATATTCGTAACATGTTGAAGTTGTTAGATACCAATTTATAGGTCATAAATTTGTTTGGTTCTTGTGCTAAGTTGCATTCTTTTTAGGCTTTCCATTTGGTTTCAAATGTTGAAAGTGTTTAGGACTTAGGTCCTTTACCATGCCTGTTCTTGCAACTTTCTTTGGTGTGTTTTCTTTCTTGCTTTTGCCTATTCTCTTCTCTTATTCTCACTTTTTTCATAGGACTTTGGAGACTCATCCAAGTTGATTTGGTGCCTCTTGTTTGCACTTTGAGTTTGACCTGGATGAGAGGCCATTTTGAGAACTTTCTTTTGGTGTGAATTTGTTTATGCTCTTTTGTGTGCTTTCATTCTTTGGTCTTGCATATCTAATTTGCATGCTTGAGGTTGAGATGTGCTTGTGGTGGATACTACCCCACACTTTGTTCCTCCCTCCTTTCTTCATTTTTGTTGGGCATTACATGCTTGCATCTCATTTCTTTCTTTCATCTTATGCTTTCTTCTTCTTTCTCCTTTGCCATGTTCTCTTAGGACCTCTAATCTCTCTTGTTCAAGATTGGTTATGATAGACCTTAGGTTTGAAACCATGTATGATAACATTAGGTAGTACTCCCTTTTCATCCCAATCATAGGTGCACTTTGCATGAGAACATTAGGTTGAGTTTAGTCTCTCTTTAGAGTTGTGTCTTTCTCTTCTCATCTTCAACTTATTCAAAACACTTAATAATGGATAATGAATGTTGTACGCTACGAGCCTTAAGCATTTGGGAAATGATGATTGGAAGGCCTCCTCTCAATTGTCTACAGTGTTTAGCGTATGTCCTTTGGACGTATGATGATTGGAAGGCCTCCTCTCATAATCTTTAGTGCAACATGAATTACAAACCAAATTCAATTCACTTCTTCTCTAAAAGACTTCAAAAACAAACATCAAACGTTTTTATCCTTCGGGATTAATTGAAAACCTTTTTTCAGAAAGAGTGTTGTTAACTCTTGGTTCTATCGCAAACAGGTAACACCTAAGTCTCCAATGGTCGAGCTGCATACACCTAACAACTAGAACTAAGTTTTAACCCTACTCGGGTAAAACACTTGAACCAAGCTGTGGTCTTGTTAGCCCAGACTACATTTTCTCTGATTTCTCGTACCAGACGAGGATACGTAGGCACTAGACGGCGATGTCTTGGCGAGCAATCTTCCCATCTTCACCCGTAGTTTTTCGAACTACGTTGACTCTGACTTTCCCATTGCACGAGAGAGTACGTAGGTATAGAGTGATGATGCTCTTTCGAGTATCTTTTCTTTTTCTTTGTCCCTGCAGCCTGTAGCTTAGATAGATAAACACCATTTTAGATAGACAACAAGCGTGTATCCCGTTGAGTACTACGGACGTGAGGGGTGCTCATACCTTCACCTTGCGTAACCGACTCCCAAACCCAACATTTGGTTGCGATGACCTGTCTTCTCCCTTTTTCGTAGGTTTTCTCTGATCGTTTCCTTTCCATCTCTTTGAGATAAATAACGAACGGTGGCGACTCTTCTGTCCTTGCCGGCCCCTCTTCGCAGCGATGCGAAAGTAGGTATTTCACATCCTAAACATATGTAGTACTCTACAGGAACCTTTTGTATGTTTGTATGCTAAACATGCTAAAAGTTATGCTGGTTTGAGATTTGGTACAAGTTGAAGGTAAAGACCTAAGGATAATTTCTAAATTTCCTCGCAAAGATATCACATCTCCTGCCTACGTATCCTAACTAGGAAAGAACCAGAGCAACCGTAGTTCACCTCACTAGGGATATATAAACACTTGATTATGATCAAAGTGTAAAGGGGAACAAACATAACAATATTTGTATAGAGTTTAACAAAACTCTCTAGTATAAATTGTTCACTCAAAGGGATTGACTTTTGCAAAAGTCAAAAGGGGAGTAAGTAATCATGAGAATGATTCTTACACAGAGTTAACAAACTCTATCTAGAGTTCTAGTTGAAAGATACTTCTAACAAGGGGTAGGTCCTTTAGACTTAAAGCAAAAGTCTAATGGTAACAACCAAGAAAAGACATGCAAGCATGTGAAAACATCAAGAAAAGGTTACAATCAAATCAAAGGGTTACAAACATCGAAGGGCAAAAATATCACAATATCTAAAAGGAGATGAAAGAGGTTCTTACAAGACCAAACATATAAGATCAGAACATCTTAACAAAGATGAAGAGCAATGAGGTAACAACCATCAAGACAATCAACAGAACATGTAATTCAAACAATTTTAATGCAAGCAAGTTATAACTTGAGGAAAGCATGTTATAGGGATCAATGGATGTCAAACCTAGCAACATAAGACCAAAAAACCATACAGTGATGACAATCAAACAAGTAAGCATACAAGAAATGTTACAACAAATCAAGTATAATTTCAAGACTTCACAGGGAAAACATACAAGTTTTATAATCAAGAAAAAACAAAACCTAGTATGTTATGGCTCTAACAAGACACATAAACAAGTAGAGAAGATATGGTGAATAAAACTCAAGAGGTTACAACATCAAGAGGCATACTGTGGTTCCCAAGCAAAGTTCAAAAGTGTTGCTTCCAATAGATGCATTCACAAAAGCAAGGAATAAACATGGTAAGACTTTGAACCAAACAACTTAGATCATTAAAACATGTTAACAAACATATGTGGATCAAACACAATCAATCTTACAGGATAAATCAAATTGATAGTTGAGAAAAATTTTCAAAAGCAACAAGGTGAAAACCCTAAAAAAAACAACATGATTTCCAAGTGAGTTAAAGTATTTCTAGGATAGGCATCCTTGAATTCTTCACATACTATTTGAAAATAGACATGATGCAGAACAATTTGCAAAAAGAATGGTGCAAAAATGTTGAAAAATGAATACGTTATGATAAATTCAAGTTGTGAAGAAAAATGAAGAGAAAAGGTGGTAAAAATGAAGAAATGTCTTCCACAAGGGTCGAACACAGACCTTTTAGTTCACAGTTGTAAAACAATACCATACCATCTATGGCGTGCATGTGAGAACACAAGGAGAAAGAATCAAGATATGTTAGAAAACACATGAAAATCATAAAAATGCAAAAGAGTTGTCCTTGGCAAGGATCGAACTCATGTGGGCAAGGCAAAGAGTGTATAAAGCGCACAAGTCATAACCACTAGGGTGGTGATATAACCAATGTATCAAATCACCCCATAAAAATATAACCCTTGCAGTTATGAATTTTTGGGCAAAACTTGACCCAAGCCAAGGCAAGAAAACTCAAACACGTGAACCAAGCAAGCTCAGTCAAAACTCAATGGATTTTTACAAAATGTTATTCTAACTTTATTGAAATTAAATGAGGAATATAATGGTGCTCTTAATTTTTTCTAAAAGTGTTTGAATTTTAAAATTTGAATGTAGAGTCAAATTGATGCAAAAGTGCAAAAGGATGAGTAAGGACTTGTTCAAACATGAAAGCCCATTGATAATGGTTCAAACACAACCCAAACATCACATACATGAAGTTTCTAAATAAGCAACACCTTACCTTGGACAGAAAACAACATTTGGCATATGGAATAAGGTTTTAAGCATGTTGGCAAGCAAAGTTCAAAGCAAATTGTAAACATACAAACTTATCAATCAACATGGTTCATTCATGATCTGAGCAACATATAAAAGAGGTTCAATAACCACTTATCACCTAATTCAAACAACAACATAACATTGTATAAGGTTATGGGATTTCAAGCATATTGTTGAACCAAAACATCATAGCAGTTGTGAATACCTAAGGTTCTAAACTTGAGCAGGGTCCAAACATGTTTAAAATGGTCTACAGATGAGGTTATGAACAACCAAAACATCAATCATGGACAAAATCAACATATAGCATATGGAATGAGATCTTTAAGCATACCAAGAAAACTCAAAATAACTTTCCAAACACATGTAAACAACATTCAAACAGGTTCAGACATGACCTAAATCTACTTTCAAACATGTTGAAACTAGTGTATATCAAACATGGTCATGATAACTCATATGTAAAGTTGTGCTCACTTACCTCTTGAAGACCTCCTCAGCAAGCTTCCTTTTCCAAGCTTTTATTTGAGTTGCAAATGGTTTGAACAGCTTCTCCACACCTCTAGTGCAAAGTCCAAGCAGCTCAAGTTCTCCAAGCAAGCTCTTTAGGCAGTTTAAGTACCTTTGGTTAGAAGTAACCAAGCGAACTTTGCAACAGACCTTGGAAATGTGTGTACAGGTGAATGGTAATGATATAGAAAACAATAACAACTCAAATGTGAAGTGTTTGAGGGGTTAGTAGTGTTAGAAATGGACTGAGCAGAGAATGGTTCTAAATGATGCAGAAAGTCAAACTTATTAGGTTTGACAGTTGGCTTTTAGGAGGAAATGTTTTCTGGTGAAAAGGGTGGTTGAAATAGCTTCGATGGACCATTTGTGGTTTGTGTGAAGTGTTTTTGGTGGTTTATAGTGGCTAGAAATGGATTTGAAGCAAGTTCTGCTCAAGGCAGATTTTGAGGTTTTGAAGGTAAATTCTTAGATTGCTAGGAGGAAAACAGGTGGAAGAGAGGGTTTTTGCTTTTATACTTGCTAGCTCTGGTGTCTTTTTGAGGTAAGGGTGAGGCTCTATTTATAGGGAAAACAAAACAACCAAGGGTGAGGGAAGATTGGAGTTTTTGCTTGAACCTTGCCTTTTAGAGGGAAAATGACAGCAAATCCTCCTTTGATCTTGCTTCTGATGGCCAAGCTTCTTTCCAATGTGTTCTAGCACCAGAACATGCTGCAATCAAGCTATATCAGGTGACTAGAGAGATGGCAAGAGGGGTGTTGCTATGCTGCAACAATTTTTGCTCTTAATGTTTCTCTTTCATGATGTACTTTTGTACTTTTCTTGATTAAATAATGCCTTTAACCAAAACTTTGACTTTGCTGTGGATTCCTCTTGCATTTCCATCCATCAATCCCCTAAACATCAGTTCAAGGGTTAAACAAGTAGTTAGGAATCAATTGGCTAGTTTTTGCATCAGTTCATGACAAGTTGAAGTCTTACATTTCAAGCTTTTGGACCCGAACTTCCCTCCTTCGAAACTCCTAGATCGCATATGCTATGGAGTTATTGTACTTTTTGGAAAGCCTTCATCATGCTCTACAACTTTCATGTTTTACACAAATTCAAATTTCAAGTGGAACTAGGTCAAAAATCCCCTTGAAGTTGGCTGAAAACATGACATAAAAGTGCCAAAAACATGAAATTTCTCTAAGTGTTTTTCCTTTCTTGCCTTGTTTTTGATCATAACTCAAAATCTATTCATTTTTTGAACCTATGTCACTTTAGCACTTTTGTAGAACGTCTCAAGACCTTTCCAACAAGCTTTGAATCACTCCATTTGGATGTGTGGTTAGGAAGTTATGGTCTTGCCCCTTTCAAAACCCTAATTTCATGACTTTTCGATTACTTCTCAATTCTTGACCCAATGGTCACCAAACTCCATGATCAGATATCAAATATCATTGGAAACATAATTATCTTCAATTTTGGGTTAAAACCCTGTTGGTCAATGAGTTGACTTTTCATTCAAACGAATCGAGCGATCGAAAACCTCTAAATCGACTGTTGGTATACTGGGTTCCCTAAGACCTTCAAACTTCTTGAAGGGACTTTACTAAGTCATATAAGCTTTATGGACCATGATTACACCATTGGAATGCCATTTAAATCAATAGTCAAACTACAGTTGACTTTTCTGATTAGAAACCCTAATCGGGGGTCCTGGACTGCGCTGTTTTTCTTCTTTGGGTTACCACCTCAAATTGGTTCATACTTGATCCAATGTAGTATCTTTGATGATATAGGGAGTTTCTTCATGGAGAATCAATCCAAGATATTGATTGTTCTCCCCACAAAAACCCTGATTCTTGACTGTGTGGAACCCTAATTCATCTGCATCTTGATGAAGACAAACTTGAAATAGGTTAAGATTAGATAAATAATGTTGATGCTCCTAGAATGATAATGGAATCTAGGAGTAAAAATTTCGGGTACAACAATTTCCCCAATTTAAATATCTTCACCAGACGGCAATGAAAGATAACAATCTCCATAGAATCATGGTGAAAGATATTTAAATATAGCAAACTAAAAGCTTTGTCCCTTTGATACGATGGTATGCAAATGAACAGATGCTAACATGAAATGGGCTCTAAATGATTTTTTATGATGCTTAGATGCAAGCAACTGTTGACACACGAGCAGAAGAAAGGAACAACACAACAACGAGTAATCACTCACAGGGGACCCAACACACTGGGGAAAGATCCAAGGCATAACAATCAATAGTTCATACATGAATAATGATGGTACTTAAACGGGATAAATCACACAGGGGCACAAACTCCAATGGGGAAGATAAATCTTCATTGAGAAAAAGGCAAGGCACCACTAGGGAAAACAGAGGACCAAAGACATGAATCCCATCAGGGACAAACTAGATGGGGAACTTCCTATAACGAAGAATTCGAACGGGATCTTCAGGAAAAGACTAGAAACAAGACTAGACGCACCAGAGACACTAGTAACCACTAGATCTCTGATACCTACTAGGGATACCAAGGGTTCCGCTGGGGATACTGGTGACAACCAGAACTTCCTACCAATAACGATTGGTTTTAAGCAATGCTAGTAGCCATCGGACTTTCTGGGGATATGGTGACAACCAAAGTCGTGATACCAATAATAATTGGGTTTCGAGTAATGCCAATAACTACTAGTGTTAAATTGGGGGGATTGGTGACAACCAATTCAAGGATACCAATAACAATTGGATTTTCAAACAATGCCAGTGACCACTGGACTTTCAAAGATCGGTAAATACCAAATCAAGTATACCAATAAAAATTGGATTTAAACAATGCCAGTGACCACTGGACTTCAATGGGGGAAATCGGTAAAAACCGAGCCACACACCAATAACAATTGGATTTAAACAATTCCAGTAACCACTAGACTTACAAAAGATCGATAACAACCAAATTAAGGTACCAATAACAATTGGATTTAAACAATGCCAGCGGTCACTGAACTTTAATGGGGAAATCGGTAACAACCGAGCCACACACCAATAACAATTAGATTTAAACAATTCCAGTAACCACTGGACTTACAAAAGATCGGTAACAACCAAATCAAGGTACCAATAATAATTGGATTTTAAGCAATGCCAGTAACCACTGGTTTTACAGATGATTGGTAGCAACCAAATCAAGGTACCAATAACAATTGGATTTTCAAACGATGCTAGTGACCACTGGACTTACCGAGATAGGTTGGTGGCGACCAGACCTCAAAGACAAGTATTAGTAACGACTAATATCTCGATAAACATCAGTAGGCAGTACCAAATATCACTAGTCACAACTAGCCTCCCGTGGAATTAAGCATTTATCACAATAATACTTAATCCATGCAACTCGACAAAGTTGAGATGACAACTACGAAGCGAGCCCATGGCAACAGGTTAGAGCAAAATATTGGTGATGACCAAAGGATCTCAAAGGAAACAACCAAAAAAAAAACAGAAACAAACAAACAAATGCGTATGCTGATGATATGATGCAAATGCAAATGTAGGCTGACCCACAAGGGGGAAAACCCATCACACTGAGTCCTGATGTTACTAATCCGGGTAAAAATCTCTCAGGGGAGAGGAGCAACTTTTCTAGAAGTGATTTGGCCATTGCTCTTTCAAACTTGCAGAAGAGGAGTCACGACTTAGTAGCGGGGCAACTGCTGGACACAACCTTGTCTGAAAATGGCGTCAAACTTTTTACCGCTTTTGGGGAAGTTTAATATTGTTGTGTTCCCTTTAGAGCTTCAATTTATTTTGCTAGATTAGTTTTCTTAAATAAAAAATTTAATTTTTCAAAACACTTTTGCTTTTTAAAAATCAATATCAACGAATATGTGAAATTTGCATAACAAGAAAAACACATATCGTAACAATGATTGGTCCGAAATATGATTTCATTAATAGGAGAGAACCTTACAAATGGCAAAGTCTCGGGAACAAATACAACTTTGAAAAAATGGCAAACAAAAAGGGTTACAAAATCCAATAATGATCTGACCCTTCTACCTATTAGTCCATATGATTTTCTGCATCTGACGAGAATGGTGAACAATGATTTTCTTCAATACTTCTGATGAAGCTTCGCCCCTGCATTTGACTGGATTGTTCTTTTGGGATTTCAATTTACCGAGACGCCCATTTTGCTTGGGTCACCTTTCTAGGTCTCCAACTTAGTAAAACTTCTTCTTAGGCGTAATACTTTCTCACTGCATACGAGTTGATGGGGTACTTAAGTTGTCCACCATCCATCATTTCAAGAACTAGAGATCCTCCGGAGAAAATATTCTTCACGACAAAAGGGCCATCATAGTTGGGCATCCACTTTCCACACATATCCTTCTGTGTTGGTAAGATTTTTATGAGCACGAGCTCTCCTTTTTTTACTCCTTGAGGTGAACTCTTTTGTCAAAAGCTATTTTCATCCTTTGTTGGTATATCTGGCTATGACACACGGTAGTCATCCTTTTTTCATCAATGAGATTCAGCGAATTAAGCCTTTCTTTTATCCATTCGGATTCTTCAAGCTCTGCTTTCATTAAGATCCTTAACGAAGGTATCTTAACTTCGACAGGTAGTACCGGATCCATCTCATAAACCAGGGAAAAAGGGGTTGCCCCTGTTGAAGTGTGCACTGATGTTTTGTATCCATGTAAGGCAAATGGTAACATTTCATGCCAGAATTTATAGGTTACGACCATCTTTTGTACTACTTCTTGATGTTTTTGTTTGCAGCTTCGACATCACCGTTCATTTTTGGTATGTATGGAGAAGAATTGTGATGTTTGATTTTGAAACTATCACACAACTCTTTTATCGTTCTGTTATTCAAATTCAACCCATTGTCAGTGATAATTTGGTCGGGAATGCCGTACTGCCAGATGATATCTTTGTTGATGTAGCGGGCAACCACTTGTTTGGTTACATTTGTGTAATATGTCGCTTCTACCCACTTGGTGAAGTAATCGATTGCGAAGAGGATAAAACGATGGTCGTTGGACGCATTGGGCTCAATTGCTCCAATCATATCTATGCCCCACATTGCGAATGGCCAAGGCGACGTTAACACATTAAGAGGATGTGGAAGAACATGCACCTTGTCGGCGTAGATTTGACATTTGTGGCATTTTTGAGCGAAAACAATGTAGTCGGTCTCCAAAGTCAGCCAATAATATCCAACCCAGAAAATCTTCTTTGCCATGGCATGGCCACCCACATGAGTGTTCAATGTTCCTTCGTGCACTTCTGCCATTAGTAGATCTGCTTCTTTCTCGTCAACACATCCGAGTAGAACCATATCATGATTTCTCTTGTACAAAATGTCATTGTTGATGAAAAACTTAGACGACAATCTTCGTATGGCTCTATTGTCGATTCTAGAGGCGTTGGCCGGATATTCTTGGTTTTGAAGAAAGTTTTTGATGTCATGAAACCAAGGCTTTTCATTAGATTCTTCTTCTGTCATCATTACATATGCTGGTACAGTCTTTCTTTCAATGTAAACCAAAGGTGCCTCGTTGACAAACTGGACTTTCCACATCGATGCTAACATAGCTAAGGCATTTGCAAATGGTTCTCGGCTCTTGGAACAAGTTGGAAGGTAATTTCGTCAAAGTATTCAATCATCTCTAGAATGTAATCCTTGTAGGGAATCAATTTCTCGTCTCGAGTCTCCCGTTCTTCTTTAAGTTGATAAATCACCAAGGCAGAGTCGCCAATCACCTCTAAGATCTTAATACGAAGATCGATAGCAGCTTCTAATCCCAGGATGCAAGCCTCATACTCGACGATGTTGTTGGTACAGGAGAAGCAAAGTATGGCGATAATAGCAGTATAGCCTCCACTTGGATTTTCCAAAATAGCTTCATCGAACATCATCTTCCAGTGGGATCCAGGTTTGGGACCTTCTTCAGGACTGGGTTCTGGTTTCAGACGTTGAACATACATTACATCTTCATCTGGGAACTCAAATTTGAGTGGTTGATAATCATCCACAGGATGCTCAGCAAGGTGTTCTGATAAGACACTGCGTTTGACAGATTTTTGGGTGACATATTGGATATCATACTCCGACAAGAGCATATGCGACCTGGCTAATCTCCTAGTTTGAGCCGGCTTTTCAAAGATGTACTTTATCGGGTCCATCTTGGAGATTAATAGAGTAGTATGGCAAATCATGTATTGTCTTAGGCGTTTGACTGCCCAAGCTAGAGCATATCAAGCATTTTCTAAAGGTGAGTAACGACTCTCGCAATCAGAGAACTTCTTGCTCAGATAGTATATTGCATGTTCCTTCTTTCATAATTCGTCAATTTGGCCCAAGACACAACCCATTGAATCTTCTAATACTGTCATGTACATGAATAGCAACTTTCCCGGTACTTAAGGAATCAATATAGGAGGTTCTTGGAGATACTCCATGATCCTCTCGAATGCTGACTGGAAATTCTCATTCCACACAACCGTTTGATCTTTTCGTAACAACTTAAAGATTGGCGTGCATGTAGGCGTTAAGTTAGAGATGAATCTAGAGATGTAATTTAATCGTCTGAGGAAACCTCTTATTTGTTTTTCCGTTTGAGGAGCTGGCATCTCTTGAATTGCTCTGACTTTGTCGGGATCCACTTTGATTCCTTGTTGACTAACAATGTATCTGAGTAGCTTGTCGGAACGAACCCCAAACGTACACTTAGTTGGATTTAGCCTTAGCTGATACTTTCGGAGCCATTCAAATAATTTTAGTAAATGATCCAAGTGATCTTCTTCATTTCGAGATTTTGCAATCATATCATCCACGTACACCTTAATCTCTTGATGCATCATATCATGGAAAAGTGCGACCATGGCTCACTGCTATGTCGCTCCTGCATTTTTCAACCCGAAAGGCATGACCTTATAACAATAGGTGCCCTAGGGTGTGATGAAGGTTGTTTTTTCCATGTCGGATGGATCCATCTTTATCTGGTTGTAGCCGGAGTATCCATCCATGAACGAGAATACCGTAAAGTTGGATGTATTGTCAACCAAAGTGTCAATACGTGGCAGGGGGAAGTCGTCCTTTGGACTAGCTTTGTTTAAATCCTTGTAGTCTACACACATCCTGACTTTACCATCTTTCTTAGGGACAGGCACAATGTTAGCCACCCATTCTGGGTACTTTGATACTGCTAAGAGGCCTGCGTTGATTTGTTTTTTTACCTTGTCTCTGATTTTGAGAGCCATGTCGGGTCTGGATTTTCGGAGTTTCAGCTTGACCGGAGGACACTCATTCTTCAAGGGGAGCTTATGCAAATGATTCGCTGGCCTTGGGCGAGACCAGGAATTTTTAAAGAAAACAAAAGCTAACAAGCAAATGCATTACTCTAAAGGCAACATGACAGGAATTTCCGTTGTCTCCCAATTATATAAAGCTGCTCCGCCTCAGATCACCAAGTTGTCGAGGTCGCTTTCTTTTTCTTTATCAATAACGGCATTCACTTGTACCCCGCCACTTATGAATATTTCTTTCATGGTTTTCCGCTTCAAGGTACTTTCTTCAGGCGCGTCTTCTAGAGTTGGTTTGTAACCCAACCCTTGCCTGTCATTCTTGGCACGGGCATTTACCTCTATGACCTCTCCCCATCCTAGTGGGAGCCCTTCGTTTATTGCAGCTTTCATACTTCGCACAAAGGCAAAAGATGGACCGCGGACTACAGCCGAATCATCAACCAATATGGCATGACCGATCTCCAAAGCTTAGAAAGCCATTTCAAGCGCATCCTCATCAACTTCGATGTATCGAAAGGAGGATAGATTGCTTACTATCAGATCTTCCTCTCCATGTATTATGACCAGCCGGTCATTGGCAACAAACTTCATTTTCTGATGTAACGTAGACGTGACAACGCCTGTTGTATGTATCCATGACCTTCCCATTAGACAGTTGTATGCGGGATTTATATCCATCACCTAGAAGGTGATTTCGAAGACCTGAGGTTCTACCATGATCGGCAAGTCAACTTCTCTTATTACTGTTCTTCTTGATCCATAGAAGGCTTTTACGATTAAAGAGGTGGGCCTCATCTCGACTCCTTTGTAGGCCAATTTTGCTAAGGTTCTTTTGGGCATCACGTTGAGTGCAGACCCAGTATCAACAAGCACTCTGGCGAGCGTGTCCTCTTCACATTTAACGGATACATGTAAAGCACGGTTGTGCTTGCGCCCTTCAGCGGTCAAGTCATCGTTGGTGAAGCTTAGTGTATTGCAAGTTGTGATATTTGCAACAATAAAATCAAACTGCCCCACGGTGATATCTTCCATTACGTGGGCCTTTGTGAGTATCTTCATCAAAGCTTGACGATGCGCAGGGGGACTTAGAAATAATGACATGATTGAAATCTTTGACAGCGTTTGGTTGAGTTGGTCTACCACCCGATAATCACTTCGACATATTATCCTAAAAAACTCTTCTTCGCCATCTTTGGGGATCTCTTTTCCTTTACCAGTGGATTCTTTGGAAGTCACTTCTTTTGGAGCAACCTCTTTGGGAATAGTAACAGTAGCTTTAGGAGCGACAACGGCTTATTGAGGAACATTAAGATTTGCCTGGGGCTGATATATCCGACCACTTCAGGTCATTTTGCTTGCCCCGACGATGTTGGTCACATCTTCTTGCTTTCTTTTGGCATTCATATCATACCAATAATAGTCACGCTTCCATGATACGGCTCTCGGGTGATGACCAGGTCCTCTCCTTGGATCAAACCTTGGTTGGTCCTTTCAAAATTTAGGTGCAGGATCATTGTAGAATACTAGCCTGACGGCTTTGGGCCAGGTCATTTTGTCGTTGTTATTTTTGAATACTACTCTCTTATTCGATTCTTATGGCATGTTGAACACTGGTTCAATAACTGCCACATCCTCCTTCTTCTTTTTGCTACAAACCTGTAGCATTCCTTTGTTAATTAACAATTGAATATCTCTTTGCACAAGGTCATAACCTTGTGGATTATGGTTGCACTCTTCATAGGTGCTTTTGAGTAACCATGCTTGAGCTAGTCTTTTGTGTAATTCTACTGAAATTATGGTATGCATATCTCATATGTCCTAAGAGATGCAAAGAATATTGATCTCTGCTCAAACAAGGACGAGGACAGACCATGACCAATTTAAATTTCTTTAAATTGTACCAATTTCATGACCAGTGTCATGACGTCTGTTGTAACATCAGCAGGCTGACAGACTATTTACCTAACCATTTAAATTATGCAGAATTATAAATACTGAAAGATAAATAACACAATGAATTGTTCACCCAGTTCGGCGCAACCTCACCTGCATCTGGGGGCTACCAAGCCAGGGAGGAAATTCACTTTTAGTAGAATTAATTCAGAGTCAAACAACCTGTTTGCACTCTTCACTTAAGACCTACCCAATGACACTTCAGCCTAGAGACCGCTAGACCTGAGTATACCCACTCACTCCCCCTCAATCACCGCAGTGATATAAACCAATTCATAACTACAATGGAGATATGAAGATACACTTCAAACACACCTTGATCTTGATTCACATCTTTGATCAAGTGACATAACTCTCTTGCTTAAAAGCTTATAGTGACACAATGAACACACCAGTTCATACACAATAACCAAAGACATTATACAGCATACAATTGCTTGGCACACAAGGAATCCTAATATTCCTAAACTCACGTGAAGAGCAAACCTCTTCACTCACAAATATGTCTACCACAATGTATCAAAAGATACAAAGGGTGACTTACAAAGACACACACAAAAGACTCTCAAAGCCCTAAACCTTAATTCTACACTCAAGTTTTTCTTGTTGTGCGTGCTTGTTTTTCCCTTGCTTCTACGCCTCCTTAAATAGCAATGCAGACTGGGCTTGGGCTGGTCACAAGTAACAAACATTAGGTTTAACAAAGTAAAACTAATTCCCACAATTCAAGGCGCTTTCAAATAGGTCATAGCCATTCAATGATAAGCTCAACACTGCCTAGAATCTCGTCTGAGATACCTAAGGAACCTTAACAGATTTCCTGAAATCTAGCCTGAGCTTACTCATGCATTATAATAGAAAACCAACATGCCTACTGTGCACGTCAGCTACCTGATGTCATACGTTTGATGTCATAACATTGGTAATGACATCCAACACACTTTATTCTTAGCTGACCAAACTCACCCTGCTGAACACTTCTGCAGAATCTTCTTCACAATAGTAGAAATAAGTATATTATAGTTTCCTAAAAAGTCTCAAAGATCCTTATTATGAACACCAATTAAATCTGCCCTTTGTTCCTAATGAATTCTCTTTGTCCTGCACATACTGATGAGGTATATCCAAAGCATTTTTGTCAAGTGATATAAAACAGCAGCACCTGCTATACCAGACAACAATGTCATGACATTCAGTATGACATCCATGAAAATAGTTCTGTCATCAGCTCCTGCTAGATCCTGCTGCACCAGACAGCGATGTCATGACATTGGTAATGACATCCTGTTTAAAACACATGACAGCAGTACTGTCATCAGCTCCTACTAGCTCCTGCTGCACCAAACAGCGATGTCATGACATTGGTAATGACATCCTGATTAAACCACATGACAGCAGTTCTTTCATCACCTCCTGCTGTACCGGACAGTAATGTCATGACATTGGTAATAACATCCTGATTAAAACACATGACAGCAGTTCTGTTACCATAGCTCCTGCTGTATCAGACAGCGATGTCATGACATTGGTAATGACTTCCTGATTAAAAACACATGACAACAAATATGTCATGAAAGCAGATGGATGTCACGACATTCAACATGAGATTCACATTAAAACACACCACAACAGTTCTGTCACCATAGCAGATGGAGATGTTATAACATCCTGCTTAACATCAATGCAGGATCATGTTTTACCAAAATTTAGCCAATCATAGAACCATGGACAATTCTATATCATAGAATCATGGAACTAACAATCTCCCCCTTTGAAAATTTTTGGCTAAAACAACTAAACAACATTAGGTCAGCAGCAGTAGATAAGTACAGTAGATACCAACACTTTACTCCCCCTTGGTTTAGTCAAAAATTGACAAAATTCGGAGTAAATGTACATACTAGTCAGTTTTCATACTGCACATGGTGTCCAAGTCTGACATTTCTTGATCTCTAATAAAAGGACTACACCAACAATCATGGACAATGACTTAACCTCCTTGCTGAACTCACTCAGCTAGTGTAAAATCAATCCTGAACCATAGCTCCTTGAGAGTACACCCTGAATCAGTCTTGAATCTTGAGTTCTTGCCTTGTCTGAAGCTGCACCTTCAGAAGTGACACTTTTGACATCACCAATTAAAGGATAATCAATTAACTACTTGCCACAAGTAACAATTGATTTTAAATCCCCAATTTGAGACACAAAAATATTCTGTAGAGAAATAAATTCTCCAAAACAAAAACCAATGTTGTTTCCTAGGTCATTCATAAGGAGTAAGCACAGTCCAACACAAGTAATGCAGCTACACATCAAACAGGTACATAACTCCCCCTGTCATGCATAATCAGCACTCCCCCTAAACGAGAGAACACATGAAGAATCACTGCAATTTTACACCCGTTGATTTTCATCTTCACCTGCCAAACAAGACAAAACACTTGGATAAAGGCCTAAAAATTTGATTTGATCCATTAATACCCAACACTGTCAGGTTCACCATGAGCTAGAGCAGCAACATAATGTCACAACATCTGGTATGACATTTCATCTCCCTAGAGACATACAATCACAAACTGCTTGAAACCACAAACAATCTTGAGGAATAACTGTATTATTGCAGCAACATATCCTAGAAGTATAACTCCCCATATCAAGGATAACTAGTGCTCTTTTTCCAGAAGCACGTGAATGGAAAACATGAGACTCATCTTTATATCTTCAAGAGCTCACTGTTTGTTCAACACACCTGCTGAATGAATTCACTTACTGCCTAAACCATAAGCAACTAGTACACCCATCAGATAGAAGCTCTCCCCCTATCTTTTATAAAAGCTACTCCAAGATCACCACAGTATCTCAAGACCAACCTCATGCTCATACAGTGAGAAGGTACCAAACTGCTCCACTTCTTTCTAGAGTTACCTGCAGCAAAAGAACCCTTTCTCCATAAGTATTTTTACCTTAGCCTAAGATAGACATCCCATACTCCAAGACATTCTTTACCTTATCATTCTCCCGTATGATAGGTTAGAATGCTTCTGAGTCAACCAGTGACTTGATCACTTCCATATACCACATCAGAATACAATCAACCAATGATCCACTCTAGTCTTGTATAATACCTTCACATCATACTCCAAGACAGTCCTTTTACCTCATCATTCTCCCGTATGACAAGATAGAGTACTTCTTAGTCAAGATGTGAGTCACAAGTTCTGCACCAGATCTGTAAGTCCTTTCCCAAGGAAAACCAAACCATATCAACTGGTTCTTTATCTGCCCACAATTGGACTTACTACTGCCTAGTAATCCAATTGAGGATCTTCAGAGAACACAGCTCCACCAGCTTGATCAAAAACATCTCCAAAAGAGGTAATCTTTCATAATCAACTTTGGGCTTCTGCGACAAGCACCAATATATGAATAGAACCAGAATCTCGTTTGGTCTTTAAACAACTACCCTTCTGCACAAGAGTAGTTTTCTACTAAAATAACCAAATGCCACCGTTTAATTACTCAACATCTTTCAGAGTTGTAGACAGTCTTCCACCAAGCAACCTTGATCTTTAAGTTACATATTCTACTTGCTTCATAGCAAGGCATCTGAGATACACCAAGACTTGGACCTGAAGTTTCTACTTGATGTCACAACATCTAATTATACATCCTGTGGTGAATTCAGTCATTCATTCTGCCACTCAGAAGAACCTCATCACTCTATCAGAACAAAAGTACAAAGGCTTGAATTTGTGGAGACAACTGTTGCACCCCAAAATTTGCCCAACCTTTTTCTTTAACTGGATTTTGTTTCATTGCATTCATTCTAGCATTAGCATATGCATTGCATTGTCATTTACACAGGGGATCAAAAAATGTGCCTATCAAGAGAAAGATATCAAGGTCTAATCTTAATCAAGAAGCTTCATTCAAGCATGTAAAGGTTTATCATCCTCATCTAGTCATCAGAGAAGGTCAAAGCTTATGGAAGAAGTGGATGGTTGAAATGGTTGTATCTCCTATCTTGAGGATCAATTGAAAATCATCAGAGGATTGCAAGTCCATGGATATGAGTGTAGAACATTATAGGAGCTCATGGTATGTTTTAAGGATAACAATGTAGCTCATCCATGTCATTATTCAAAGTGCAAGAGGCCACAGTCAAAGTTGGTGCAACTAGGGTTTTCACCTGGTCAACCCTGAGTCAACTGTGAGTCTTAAGGAGATTAAGACTCAAATCCAAGCAACTATGATCATGGAATGTTATGTTGAGACACCTAAGAGATCATTTCAAGATCAATTTATTGATATTCAAGAGTGTGAGAATTTATTGAGCTAGGGTTTCTAAGCTTGACTGTGTAAAATCCCCTATTTCAGTGCCTAACTTCAAGACCACATAACTCAGGATACGAGTTTCATATCATCTTGACAACAACATGAGACTTGTAGAGCATGATCTTAGCTTTCTTTTGAGTACTAGAAGTCCTTGATAGGATTTATATAACTCAAGTTATGAAGCAGACAAGTTACAGGTCATAGATGAACGTGATTTTGGTACTTGAAAGTCAACCAACTTCTGAGACATTTTTGAGCTAGAAGGATGTCTCTCCTCATCTTGACCCAAACATGAATGTTGCTCCTCATAATCCTAGCTTTCCAAAGAGTACTAGAAGTCCTCATTTGGATTTGTAGAACTCAAGATATGAAGCTTGCAAGGCAAGGGTATTTTGGGAAACTTTGATTATAGGTCATTTTCATTATAGATCCATTTCACCACTTTGCCTACCTCAAATGAAAATGTTTCCAACTTGAAAGTTTCTCAAAATGGGATATTTTTCTCAACCAAGCCTCCATGTATCATTGATATGGCTTGGATTGGAAAAAGTGTGAAGAAAAGTTCATGAAAGGAAGCTTGAAAAGGGCTAGTTTGGATTTAATGCCAATTAAACTAATTCATGTCATATTTGTGATTTTTTTTAGTCCAAATAATGTTTTAAGAACAATGGCAACATTACCAACCAAGTTTGAATTCATTTCCATGGCCAAATTCAAGGTTACTTCACTTTGAAGTAACATAACACAAATCAACCATTGATGCACTTTCAAGGGGTGAATCTCAGCCATCCATATTCATTACGTCACCTGCAAGTGTTATGAACCAAATTAGAGGCATTCAAGCTTTGTTTTCATGGATATCACAAAACTTCTAAAGTGAAAATTTGGAAAATGCAATTGGACTCCATGGGCTTCAATTGGGCCTGAAATTGATCAAAGTCCATTGTATATAATCTCTTTGATGATTTCTAACAGAAAAAACGGATTTTGGAGCCAAGAATAACATAATTCAGTTATGGAAAAGTGAAGCAAAATGGAAAATCGAATTTGAAGATTAAGCCACTTTCAAGCCAAATCAAGTGGCATTTTTATGGATTTAGGCACATTTTCCACAAGTTTGAGCGTCATCTGAAGGCCCATTGGAGGTGCTCCAATAGGTAATTTATTTTTCACCAATACTCTTTGTTCAAGCCTTATTCATGCGCCATTTTTATGGATTTACATCCCCTAGATGTAAGGATGAATTCTGGATAGGTCTTACACGCGATTGTAGCAATTCTTGATATGACCGTAAATTTTCTTTGATTCGGTTAGGCTTAGTTCTAGGGAGAAAATGAAAATAATTGGTAGCTTCATGATCAGCGTGAAATGTAAATCACTTTAGGCTAAAAAATCACGAGTTTTGGTTGAGTTTTAAGGATGCTATTGTTCACAGTCGTGAGGTTGAAGACGACTGAAGCAAGTCCGGCCTCCGTCTGTGTTTTCCGGCCATCATCTGTAGAATTTCCCTCCGTTTCATTTTAAATTCCCAGTTTTAACCATGGTCGTTAGATCTTGATACTCGCCCCTTCATCCAACGGTTGTAGACTGATTTCAGTGAGGTGTTGACTTCATTAATTACGTGGCATCATGGATAGCGATGGATTTGATTACTTAATGAATAAGTGGCCTAGATTAAGACGTATCATAGTCATACCTTGACTGCAACACATGAGATCATTCAGGTTTCTCAAAACGTATTGGACTTGGGCCCCCAAGTGATATTGGCACCCCTCCCTTAGATTAGGCCCATTGGTTTTAATGTGAAAAGATTTCTAACTGCACCACGCCTTTTCCCATTTCTTTTTCTTTTCTTTTATTTCCATTTTATTTTTCTGTTTCATATAAATTCATGAAAAATGCTAAATTGATTCAATAAATCATGGAAAAAATATGTTAGGTAGTTTGGCATGAATAAAAATTTGTCATATTTTTATTTTGATTTTTTTTAATTCTTTTTCCATTTAATTGCATATATTGCATGTTATGTGCTTTTAATAAATGTGAAATTGACATGTTCATCTTGCTGATTTTATTTCTTGATAGATACTTCGAATGAATGTCTAACTTTTTGCATGCTGGTTGATACTGTAGTATTTTTGTCCTAATTTTTAGGAGCTGTTTGATTAGGTTTAGAAGTAGGTTTCTAAAACCTTTCCCATTTGTATCTCCCATAGCACATATCATGGTTTAGCTTGTTGTTAGTGTACCTAGACTTAGAATCTTGACCTGAAATTTTGACCATAGCCTCCTAACATATTTAGGATCTCTTAGGAATTTTATTAGAATTTTAGGACTCGGTAGTCATCGATCGATCGTTCGGTTGACCAAAAAATCAACTCTTCAATCATAAGGAATTTGACCCCAAAGTATGAAGCAAAACTGTTCCTAGTAACATATTACACATATCCATGAAGTTTCATGACCATTGGATCAAGGATTGAGGAGTAATCGAAAAATTGGGAAATTAGG
This sequence comes from Lathyrus sativus, assembly GCA_963859935.3. NCBI lineage: Eukaryota > Viridiplantae > Streptophyta > Magnoliopsida > Fabales > Fabaceae > Lathyrus > Lathyrus sativus. The sequence goes on along the minus strand of OZ012738.1, from coordinate 172,159,124 downwards.
GTTTTGAAAGGGGCAAGACCATAACTCCCTAACCACACATCCAATTGAGTTGGTTCAAGGCTCATTGGAAAGGTCTTGACAAGTCCTACAAAAGTCTCATAGTGGTCCATGGGCAGAAAATGCATAGATTTGGAATTATAGCCAAAATCATTACAAGAGGGAAAAAACACTTAGAAAAATTCTAAGTTGCTGGCCTTTTTAGGCATGTTTTTAGTCAACTTTGAGTGGATTTTTGCCTAGTTCCACTTGGAATCTGAATATCATGAAAACATAAAAGTTGTAGAACTTCATGAGGGCTTTCCAAAATGTACTAGAACTCCTTCATAGCCGTTATGAGTTGAGAGTTATGAATTCAGCAAGTTGAGGTTTCAACACTTGAGTTCATCATTTCCACTTTTTCACAAATTCATTTTTTAATCACTCGAACCATTCTCAGCCATTTGATCATGTTTCTATCTGTTAATTAGAGAGTGTGATAAGTAGAAATGCAGAAAATGAAGGGATTTGGTGAACTTTGCAAGTTGGAGGCAAGATGCATTATTTTAATTAAAAAAATCAAGAAGAGAAACATTTTCATGAAGTAACTTGCAGTTGAAGCTCCCCTACTCCCTAGCCACACTTCAGTCACTTCCATTTCCTTCATTCCACTTGATTTGTGCATCATCTTGAGCCAAGAACTTGGATTTATAGCTGCAACAAATCTTGAACAAGATTTCATCACAAAACTCCCTCCAAAAAGCCAAAATACAAATCTGCCCCAAACCATTCCTTGGCTTATAAATAGAGGTTTCCTCTATGTTTAAACACACACCAAAGCATTCTAAAACCCAAGATAAAACCATAGCTCTCATCTTGCCTTGCTTTTCTTGTAAGTGAAGAAGCCATTCCAAAATTGCCTAAAAAATATGCCTTGAGCATTTAGCCTTCCAAAACCATTTCCACCCACTTAAAATCATCAAAAACCATCTACACAATCCATAAATGATGTGTGGGAGGTGTCCAAGCTCTTAAACCAGTCAAAAACTCCATTTTCTCAAAAGTCAACTTTCAACCAAGCAAAGTTTGACCTTACACACAAAATCTGATAAATCTCTGCTCAGACCTGTTTTGATCACTTTAACCTTCCAAACACCTTTGGTTTATGATGCACCAACTGTCCATAACCTAAAATACCTTCCTCATCACTTGTTTTGAGTTTTGTCCCAAAGTTCACTTGTTTACTTCAAGTGCAAGAAAAGCTGTTGTTTTCATCAAAGCATTGGTTGGATCTCACTTGGGAGTCTTCAAGGTTTTCCTTACTGTATAAACTTGCTTGGAGGTCTACAAGAGGTTAGTAGTCACATTTCCTATCTTGAATTGTCATGAACATGCCTAGCTTGCTTTAGTTACAATGTGTTTTAAGAATGAGCAGTTCATGTTTGGATCTGCCATACTTTGTTTGTTTTGCTCATCAATGTGTGTATTGCTCTTATAATCATCATCCAATATGGTGTGTGTGCGTGTGTGTGTGTGTTTGCTTTTGAAGCTCCCTTAAACATTATCTTAGGTCATGTATGAACATAGGAAAAGTTTGCTTGCAACCGTTATGAAGTTTGATGCTGTTTTGATCTTGTTTTGTTTGTGAATGATGTTGATCTGGTTCTATTGTAGGAAGCATCTTTAGATCTTGAATATTTTTGATGGCTTTTTATATTAGAAATCCTTATATGTTTGATTCATGTGATGTTTAACATTGTATTATTTGAAACTATGCTTGGTTTTGATCTGCAACATTCTGTTTTGACCACTTTCAATCAAAAATGCATTTTGCAACTCACACACCATTTTCAATTCTATCACATTTTTAATGCATTTTTCTGTTGGAACTTTGTCTATAATATATTTAGAGTGTGTGTACACCTTTAAACCAATACAAGCATGTTAGTTTTGCACTCAAGCTTTCAAATTGCATCTCAACTGTTTTGAAAAACTGCTTGTTGCATATTGAAGTGATTCACCTAGATGTTGTTGAAACACATCTCAATCTATGATGATTAATATTGCCATTTTGTTTTGAATGTGATGTCAAGTTGTATAGTTCTGTTGGACTTGGTAAAAATCATTGGGATGATTCATGTGACTGTTGAGGCCTGTTTTGATGACCAATACTTATTTTGCTGTCATAGGGTTGTAACCATTATTTGCATTGAAATTTGTTGCTTGCCATTGTCATGCTAAGTATACCCCTGTGATATTTTGAACTATTGCTTCATGGTTGGTTTATGTTTGTTAACATGAGAATCTAGTATCATTGAATCATGTTTGGCTAGACATTTGACATTATCATTTTTGCATCAATGACTGTCAGCATTAGGCATTGTAGTAGGGTTGTCTTTGTAATCTTGGCATGTCCATATCTTGTTTGCATTGTCAACTGTAGTAAGCATATAAGTATGTTTTGATGTCTTGAAAATCATGTTTGAATCTGTCATGAAACTGCTTGTGAGCATCTTAGATCCATGTTTTGAATACTTGTATTAACATGTCATGTTGTGAGCCAAACTGCCATAGCACTATTGCTATAGGATACGTATTGTCATTGGTCTGAAATTGTTATGTGCATGAGGCACTAGGGCTAGTTGTTGATTGTTAGCATTTTCATGTTAAGATTCACCATTTTGCTGTAATAACTGTCTAAATTCATGATCGATTGCCATGTAATGCCTTACTTTCAACCATTGCCAAGTTTTGTTGATTTTTGCTGTTTGTGAACAAGACATGTTTGTTTAATGCTAATGGACATATTTTGCATCTGTTGCTGCTAGAAATGTGGTTTCCTGCAGGAATCTGTTTATGCTTACCACCATAGATTTGTAACTCTCATTTTAAGGCATGTGTTGAATTGTATTTGATTTGGTATTGTAATGACCAAAGGCTGATTGCTGCTTCTGTTGTTATGATGTTTGAGCTGTACAAAACCAATTACTCATGTTTAGCTTGTTAGGCTGTTTTGGTTAAGACCTATTTGTCATGGTATGAGATATATGTGTGTGTAGGATTCATCATGCCTGCTTGTTTAATATGTTGTTTTGACCAAAGCTTGTTGTCAACTTCTGTTTTGAGGTTTTCACCTCTTGTGCTATCACTATGTTAAATTTTCTTGCAATTTGTGTATTGAGTTCATGTCTTGTTAGAATGTGAATCATTGGTTGTTATGTGCATTGAAGTATTGGACTGCTGCATCATGAATGCTCCTTTTCTAAAAAACAACATTTCAAGCACTTTTGGTCCATAGCTGCAGTCCACATACCAGTTTCTGTTTTGGTTTGTTTTTTAATGTTCTTTGAGTCTAAAATCCATGAAATATATGTTTAGAATTTGCGCATACCTTCATCTGATCTTAATCACCTCTGTTTTGAATCATAGCTGCCATAATGCATCTCATAAGCTTTCATGTGCATCTTCAATCGTGTTTTAATTTGTGTGCCTTAGCTTGAAAAATTAATGATGCCATCATGATCCTCTTCAAAAAAAAAGTGGTTTAGACTCAAATTTTGTAAAATTTGGTTGTGTTTTGCTCAAGTTATGATGAAACTGTTTTCATGCTACTTGTCTTGTTCTTACTTGTCATGCCTTGGCCCAGTATGCTTGTTCTTTTAAGTATAAGTATTTATTGTAGTGGCATAATACACTGATGTATCGCCACCCCAGTGGTTATGCCTTGCTTTTCAATTGCCTTGCCATGCTTCCTGACCTGAATTCGATCCGTGTGGAGATCAACTCTTTTGGTTATTTTCATATTTTTCATGTTTTCACATTTTTCTCTCCTTTCCCTTCACTTATCACGCGCGTGCGCCTTTGGCTGGTTTGGCAAGATTTTGAGCTTGTAATCACAAGTTGGTGGGTTCAACACCCACCAAGCGCATTCCCTTTCTTTTTAATTACTAAATTGTTTGTTTTTTTCTTTAAAAATTCAAAATAGCACAACTTTGTCAATTTTTTTTATCATTTTTGAATGGTTCTTTTTGCTAATGTCTTGTTTTGTTGCATATTTTCATATGGTATGTAAAAATTCTAGAATTGTCATTTTAGAAACACCTTGCATTAAAAAGATAGTCATGCTTTTTTTTAGGGTTTTTACCCTCCTCTCTTTCATCTTTTCATTCAAAATTTTTGATTCCTTTTCTTGAGTTTGATTTTGTACTTGATGTGAGCATTGTTTGTCAACTTATTTGTGTATGTGATTTTAATCTCATCTTTTGCTTGTAAGCATCATGATTGTTTCATTTGATTTCCATTTTAAATCCCCATGAAATTTTGAATTATTTGTCAAGTTATAACTTTTTTGCATTGGTTGTTACCTTTATCTTTGTCAAGATATGTCTTTGGTTTTCACCTCTTATGCTTATGTCTTGTAAGAACTCCTTCATCATATTGTGATATCCTTATACCTTATTTTGGTTGTAACCATTCATCTTGATTGTGATCCTTGCTTGATATTGTAATATGCTTGCATGTTCTTGGTTGTGACCATCTATCTTGTTTGAAATCCATGATATTGTGATATCCTTATACTTGCTTTGGTTGTAACCATGCATCCTGATTGAAATCCTTACTTATTGTAATATGCTTGCTTATTCTTGGTTGTAACCATATCTCTTTATATTCATCATGTTTGAATGATTATTGCTTTGTTAAGTTTATTTCCCGAAGTGATGAAACTCTTTAGTTCTCATCCAAGTTGCCTCCTCTTTTCCCTTCCAAAGGAAAGTCTCTCTATTGACCTTTGGGTCATAGGTAGCTCATTACCCTCCCTTGACTTTGTAAAGTCATCTATACACTTAGTTAAGTTAGAACCTATCCATTAGACTTTGCTTAAGTCTAAAAAGCTTACCCTTTTGTTAGGAGTGCTCCTTCAATTAGAACTTAAGATAGAGTTTGTTAACTCTATGTAAGAATCATGGAGATGATTACTTACTCCCCTTTCTTGAGTGTTCAATGTAGATCTAGAGAGTTTTCTTAAACTCTACACAATTATTTTTATGTTTGTTCCCCTTTGAACCTTGATCATAATCAAGTGTTCTTTAACCCTATTGAGGTGAACTACGGTTGCTCTGATTCTATCCTAGTTGGGATACGTAGGCAGAGGACGCGATGTCTTTTCGAGCAAACTTAGAAAATATCCTTAGGTATTAACCTACACCTTTTACCCAATCCCAGTCCATAGCAAACATTTAACAAACTTAGCATACAAATAAATAAAAGGTTCCTTTAGAGTACTACAGATGTTTAGGATGTGAAATACCTACCCTAGGCATAACCAACCCCCGATCCCCGAATCTCTTATCGTTGTTGTTACATCGCGCAAAAGGTTCTTTCTTTCTTTAGACCTTTCCTTTGGATAAATTAAAATCCGGTTGTGAATTTAAGAATTAAGATTCAAGTTAATCAATAGCTTGGTATCACGATTCTCACCGCAACAGAAATCGCGACTTCACTGGGGAAATACTTAATTTGAGGGTTTAGCCTATTTTGTTTGATTGCATGCTATATTTGTGAATATTTGCTTAACATGTATATTTGTCAATATATATGTTTGTGTGTGGGGTATTGGGTGCCTTGAGAGGTGAGATAAATTCTAACCCGGATTTGAGTGACACATGAGATATGATTGTGATATGATCAATAGTTGGGCTATTGGGAGTAGTCCCAATATGTTTGACATAGGATGTAATCACGCTCAGTGGAGACTCTTTGAGATGGTTAGTAATGCATGAGTAGTCATGTATTCACTAATTATTTTAATATGAGTTTGTGAAGCTGAGGACTTTTAGTAACACTTTTTACCCCACTTGGCCTTTTTAGGACGTAGCGTAGAAACTGTTAGGGAGTAGTCCCTCAATAGTTGTCACGCGATGCTACACTCAAACGAGTTTATCTTGAGAATATTGTTGACTCACGTGAGTAGTCGCGTTAGTTGGCAATATCCAAAGGATTTACTATGACTTTGGGAACTTTGTTAGAACCCGTTTGGCAGGTACAAAATATCTCATAGTACAAATCCTTGGGGATGGGTAGACCTTTGACTTCATGCTTTGTCCTTGAGCTTAGGAAGCCTTGTGTTTGCATGTGCATTATATTTGTGAATATTTTGCCTTGGTGTGCATACTTGCTTTTGTGTGGTGTGTGCATCATCTCATCATCTCATCATAAGCATTTCATATTGCGACTAGTTTTGTAAAACTCAGTTGATTTCTTTGTATGTGAAATCCCAGACATATCATGGATATTAGAACAAGAAAAAACAAGAGGTACACTTTCAAGAAGCCCGATACTTCCGAGTTGAGAAAGCTAGGAACTATGGTATCAGAAGACTTTGGAAAGAGATATGGAAAAATCCTGAGCCTTGTCAGAATGAGAATGGAAGAAGGGATTCTCAATATTTTGGTTCAATTCTACGACCCATTGTATCATTGTTTCACATTTCCCGACTATTAGTTAATGCCAACTTTGGAGGAGTATGCTTATTACATGGGAGTTCCTGTGAAAGATCAAAAACCTTATAGTGGATTGGAAAAGATACCTTCACCAGAAGAAATTGCAGATGCTCTTCACCTTGAAGCTTCTGAGATCAAGGCCCATCGTGCAACCAATAAAGGAGTGGTGGGTTTTCATTCAGAGTTCTTAATAAAGAAAGCTACTTATCTTGCCAAAGAAGGGAGTATGGATGTCGTTGAAGCAGTACTAGCTCTATTAATCTATGGACTAGTATTATTTCCCGAGGTAGAGAAGTTCGTCAATTTCCCTTCCATCATCATATTTTTAAGCGGAAACCCTGTGCCTACCTTTTTAGGGGATGCGTACCATTCAATTCATCATCGTACACTTCAAGGAAAAGGAGCTTTCCTCTGTTGTGCACCTATGTTATACAAATGGTTTGTCAATCATTTGCCAACAACTGACGCCTTCAAAAAGAATCCCAATGGATGAAGATGGTCTCAAAGGATAATCTCTTTGACTCAAGCAGATATTCATTGGTATGATCCCCCATACGAACGAGGAGTCTATTTTGACCATTGCGGAAGTTTCCCGAATATACCACTTATTGGAGTACGAGGAGGAATTAATTACAATCCAGCCTTGGCTCGACGACAATTTGGTTTTCCAATGAAAGATAAACCCAACAATTTTCTTCTATCCGGTTTTTTTTATATCTCAATACAGAGGTAACCGAAAGTATGAGAAATAATACCATCGACGCTTGGGAGAACATCCATAAAAAGATGAAAGCAGATTTGGGAAATAGAAAATGCATAGCTTTGGAGCCGTTTACTCAATGGGTCCAATCTAGAGCGAAAGATTTGAAGATGCCGTACCTTCCAGAAAAAGACACGCATATTGTCATTGCATCGTCATCCTCCGCCATTCCTATTGAAAAAATGGAAGAATACCAAGAACTTCTTGCAAGAGCTCAGCTTGAGAGAGATACTTGGGAAGGAAAATACCAATCACTCTTCTCCGAAACGACAAGGCTCGCCCGAGAGGTGAAAGAAAAAGATGAGTTGATAGAATGGCTCGAACGAAGAGTAATCGATGGAGAAACAACAAAGGAGAATTTATTTTTCTCTAGCGTCAAGCCCGCCCAAAGCAACCATGAGTACTTCAATATACCCCTACCTCTGGAGCTTGGAAAGGGATAGTGGACAAATTGGTAATGGAGAACGCAATCTTGAAGAAGTTGAAGAGGCCACGTGCTTGAAGTCGTTAGTTTAGGTTGTAAAACCTAGTTTCTAAATGTAACTTGAACTTCTTATATTGTATCTTAAAGGTGTTAACTTCTACCAATAATGAATGAAATGAGGGTTGACACAAATTGATCTTCTGAATTTTGTAAAACCAGTCGCATTTGCATCGCATTTTCGCATTCTTTCTAACCATTCAAGGAAATTCAAATTTTTTCTTTTGCAGACAACAACATGGTAAGACGAGGTATGCTCCCTTTCCCTGATGTAACAGATTTCGAATTATCAATGAAAAAACACTTTTTAAAGCACGTCGTTACATGTTGTTCCATTTTTTGTTTATAAACAAAAATTTGTTTTTCCTTGAATGGTTTGTGCATTTGCATTCGCATCTCATCCCGCATTGGTCTTGCATTCGAGTTTCGCAGCTCATCCGTTGTTCTTGTGTCAGAGAGAGAGGGAAATTCACACTGAGTTCGCACAAATACAACACCCGGGCCCAAGCTCAGCGCAGGATGGCAGACAATGATCAAAGAATCGACCAGATAGACAATGACATCGAGGGGATTAAGGACAATGTTAGTCAGATCATGGAGGTTCTTAACATGATTAAAGCGAAGATGGATACGCAGGTTACAGTGGTTTCTGAAGTCGCTACAACAGCAACAAGCCTTCCAACCGCTCCAGTTATGACAACCGAGTTCCCATTTGGCATGTCCATGGATTTCCTACCTCCAGTCAACAATCTTCAATCTTCCGGATTTCAACCACAAGTCGGTCCAATGGCGACAAATCCCATCTTTACTCAGGTGGGGGGACCAACTCATGTTCGACCTGTTTTCAACCACCAGCCAATCTTCGATATACCAGACGGTTCCGAAGCAGAAGACGAGAAGCATGAAAAGCTAAGAGTAGAGATGGATATCATGGCCAAAAGAATGAAAGTCATTGAAGGGAGTAACGTTTTTGGGTCAGATGCCAAAGACATGTGTTGGGTATCCAAATTAGTATTCCCACAAAAGTTCAAAATGCCCGTGTTTGATAAGTACGAGGGAACCACTTGTCCCAAAGTACATTTGATCAGGTATTGTAGGCAGATGGCTTCGCACATTAAAAATGATAAATTGTTGGTGCACTGCTTTCAAGATAGTCTCAAAGGAGCGTCAGCCAAATGGTACTTAAGCTTGAACCAAGCAAAAATCCATGGTTTTCAAGATCTGTCAGATGCTTTCATTCAGCAGTACAAATATAACATGGATCTAGCTCCAGATCGCCGTCAACTCCTCAGTATGACGCAAAAAAGCACCGAGACTTTCAAAGAATATGCGCAAAGGTGGCGCGGGACTGCTGCTCAGGTTGAGCTGCCTCTTACTGAAAAAGATCTAGCAGACTGGTTTGTAGACACGGTCAGACCAGAGTTCTACGAGAGATTAATCAGCAGCGTTACTACCAATTTCTCTGACATTGTTGCGGTAGGAGTCAAGGTCGAAGCTAGTTTGAAAATTGGGAAGGTGACAACTTCAAATGCCAGTTCAAGCACTGGTACTGCCAAATAGCCGGCTAACAACTTCCATAAAAAGAAGGAGGGTGACGTAAGTGTCATAACATATGGGAAAAAGGCGCAGGGTTCGAGGAATCATCGCCAACATTATCATCCATCATCTTACGTAGCGGCTGTAACACCTGTTTTTCAACAGTCATCTCAGAAGGGTCCTCAACAAGGGGCATCCAGTAATTAACAACAGTATCATTCCAATCATCAACAACAGTATCATCAAAAAGGCCAGCAGCCTCAAAATAGGGCTCCGAGGGCCAATTACTAAGGAGGTCGGCCAAAACTACAACCCATCCCGATGAGTTACACTGATTTATTCCCAATGCTAATAGAAAGAGGGCTTGTCAAGACGAGGAAATTAGGTGCTCCACCTAACCCACTTCCATACTACTACAACGCTAATGCACGCTATTTATTCCATGAAAACGCTCCGGGCCATGACCTAGAAGGATGCTTCGCGCTCCAACACCTTGTCCGGGAGTTAATCGAAAAGAGGATTCTGTCTTTCAAAGACAACCACCCGAATGTAAAGGATAATCCTCTACCAAACCATGGTGGAGTGAATGCTATCACTGAAGAGAGGGAAGGGTCTGAAACTAAGATGGTTACCACCGTTGACGAAATCAAAGTGTCGTTGGTGAAATTGCACAAACGTCTCGCTCAAGCTTGGACGCTTAAAACTTCGCATGAAGATTGTGAGCAATGTATGTTGAATCCACAAGGTTGTGACCTTGTACAGAAGGATATTTGAGAAATGCTTGAGCAAGGAATGTTAGAGATCGCTAGCAGGAAGAAAAAAGAAGATGTAGCAGTAATTGAACCCGTGTTCAATATGCCCGAAGAGCCTAGCAAAAGGGTCGTTTTCAGAAATACCAACAACAACAATAAAAGCGTTCGACCAGTGTTCCGTGATGATGCGCCACTAAAATTTGGGAGGGATCAACCCAGATTTGAACCAAGGAGAGGATCTAGACCTCACCCAAGGGCCATAACACCAAGAGAAGATCATTCATCGTGTGAAGAAATTTTCAAGGGAGGAAAACAAGCAAATATATCCAATATCTCCGGTGAGAGTAAAATGACCCGAAGCGGTCGCGTGAACCACGAGCGAATAATACAGTTCCTCCACCAACGGTTCCCACTCCAAAAGCCGCTGCCCCTCAAGAATCCATTCCAAGGGAAGCTGTTACTAAGGAACCTGTTGTCAAAGGAAAAGGAAACCTTAGAAATGATGAGGAAGAATTTCTGCGGATCATTCGTCGAAGTGACTACCGAGTGGTAGATCAGCTAAACCAGACGCCATCCAAAATCTCAGTCATGTCATTACTATTGAGTTCCCCAGCGCATCTCCAAGCTTTGCTAAAGATCCTAACGCAAGCTCATGTGACCAAGGACATCACAGTAGGGCAATTCGACTCTATTGTGGCAAATATCACGGCCTGTAATACTTTAAGCTTTGATGACAACGACTTAACAGCTGAAAAACGCAAGCACAATCATGCTCTACATGTATCAATTAAGTGTGAAGAGGATACATTGTCTAGGGTGCTTGTTGATACAGGATCCGCACTCAATGTGATGCCAAAGAGAACATTAGCCAAGCTTGCTTACCAAGGTGTTGATATGAGGCCAACACCTCTGGTGGTGAAGGCATTTGATGGTTCCAGAAGGGCTGTAATAGGAGAAGTTGACCTTCCTATCATGATAGGTCCACAAGTCTTTGAAATCACCTTTCAAGTAATGGACATCAATCCAGTCTATAGCTATCTACTAGGGAGGCCATGGATACATGCAGCGGGCACTGTAACCTCTACCCTCCATCAAAAACTGAAATTTGTTGTTGATGATCAGTTGGTCATCATTCACGGAGAAGAGGATCTGATTGTGAGAAACCTATCCTCTTTCCGATACATCGAAGCGAACGAAGATTCACTCGAAACAAGTTTCCAAGCACTAGAGATAGGCCATGCCGTTCTGGTAGATGAGTCTGATATAACTCGTGGTCCATCCTTCACTTCTGTTTAAAGTATCAAGGCAGCGCTGAAAACCGGACTCCCATTGGGATGGGGAGAAGTCATCCAAGTCAACTCTCGAGTGAAGAACGATCGACAAGGGTTGGGTTACAAACCAACTCTAGGAAACGAGCCAGAAGAAAGCTTCATGAGGAAGAAGTCCTTGAAAGAGATCTTTACTAGTGGAAGATTGCAAATAAACGCTATCATTGCTGAGGAGGATTGTGATCTTGATCGTCTGATAATTCGAGGAGGAGCAGCTCTACACAATTGGGAGGCTGTGGAAATTCCTGTCTTTTTACCTTTAGAGTAATTCATTTTGCTTGTTAGCTTTGTGTTTTCTTTAAAAGTTCTTGGTCTTGCCCAAGGCCTGTGAATCATTTTGTATGGGTCACTTTGCAAATTGAAAATTTATGAATGAAAAGTGTTTTTGTTAAAACTCTTGTTTATTTCTGCTTATCATTTTCACTCTTTTTGTTAAAAGGAAAAATGGCAACTTTTTTGAAAACGTAAAAGCAACCCTTCATCTGCATGTCTGTGTGTGTGTGTCTAATCATTCCTAAAAATAAAACATGCATAACACTTCCATTACTCGCAGAATCCAGTGATCCTTCAGTTCCTTCTACTAGTGGTTCATCTGTCTTCCAAGCCGAAGAAGAGAATGATGAAGAGTTAGAAATCCCAGAAAAATTGAAGAGGATGACTGAATATGAAGATGCTTATCTCCATCCGTACAAAGAGCAAATTGAGGTCATCAACTCGGGGTCCGAAGAAAAGAAGAGAGGAGTCAACATTAGAGCATCATCGGGGCCAGAAGTCAAAAGCAGGCTAACATCACTCCTTAAAGACTATGTTGACATATTCGCTTGGTCTCATCAAGATATGCCAGGGTTGGTCACCGACATTGTTATGCACAAGCTCCCCTTGAAGCTAGAGTGTCCTCCGGTCAAGCAAAAGCTTCGCAGATCAAGGCTAGATATGGCTCTTAAGATCCGAGATGAAGTCAAGAAACAGATTGACGCAGGCTTTTTAGCAGTATCCAAATATCCAAAGTAGGTGGCAAACATCGTGCCAGTCCCGAAGAAGGATGGTAAAGTCAGAATGTGCGTCGACTATAGGGATCTAAACAAAGCTAGTCCGAAGGACGATTTCCCTCTACCACATATCGATACATTGGTGGACAATACAACTAATTTCGCAGTATTCTCATTTATGGACGGCTTTTCTGGTTATAATCAGATAAAGATGGACCCGGCCAACATGGAGAAGACGACCTTCATCACACCCTGGGGCACCTGTTGTTATAAGGTCATGCCCTTCGGCTTGAAAAATGCAAGGGCAACATATCAGAGGGCCATGGTCACACTCTTCCACGATATGATGCACAAAGAGATTGAAGTACATGTGGATGACATGATCGCAAAGTCTCGAAACGAAGGAGACCATTTGGATCACTTATTGAAGTTATTTGAGAGACTCCGAAAGTACCAACTAAGGCTAAACCTGGCTAAATGCACCTTTGGGGTTCGCTTAGGAAAATTACTCTGCTTCATCGTTAGTCAACGCGGAATTGAGGTGGATCCTGATAAGGTCAGAGCAATCCAAGAGATGCTTGCTCCTAAAACAGAGAAACAGGTCAGAGGTTTCCTTGGACGTTTGAATTACATCTACAGGTTCATCTCCAATCTAACCCCTACTTGCACACTGATTTTCAAGTTGTTACGAAAAGATCAGACGGTGGTGTGGGATGAAAATTGTCAGTCAGCATTTGAGAAAATCAAGCAGTATTTACAAGAACCTCCAGTGTTGATTCCTCCTGTGCCTGGAAGACCATTGTTCATGTACATGACGGTATTAGAAGATTCGATGGGTTATGTTTGAAGGTGAGATAATACTTAGAAGGGGGGGTTGGATAAGTATGAAGATTAAAACTTAGAAATAAAAACTCAAGTATTTTTATCCTGGTTCGTTGAACTCAACTACTCCAGTCCACCCTTCCTAGAGTGATTTGCCTTTCTCAATCAAGGACTTAATCCACTATTAAATCAACTGATTACAATAGTTAACACTTAGAACAACTGTTCAAAGTCTTCTCAAGAACTACTGATCCTAACTGGATCTTCTTAAGGATTACAATCAAATGTAAAATCAATACAAGTGTTTAAGATTGCTTCTATAAAGCTTTATCACAACTGTGATTTTTCACTTAACTATTTAGAACAAAGAAATAAATTCTTAGAATGAATATAAAAGTATGAGAGCTTGAATGTTTTATTTCTTTTCAACAAAAACGTCAACTGAAGAAATTGGTGGAGTCTTGCTTTTATAGGCAGCTGATCCAAGGTGAGCTTCACGTTGAGAAGAGTGTCCAAAAGGTCTGAGCCTTTTTGTCTTCACATCAAGTGACCTTTCCTAGAAGAAGAAAGCACAGAAAAATCCTTTTTGTCTGTGTTCTTGTGTCTAGCATAAATAAGGAAAGAGACGTTTGGTTCACTCCAACGGATATATTCTTTGAATATTTCTTCTTCAGTTTTCAGCAAATTCATCAGAGTCTAATTGGGTCATAGTCTTCTGATGATGATCAGAGTTTTGCTGAATCAGAGTCTTCTGCAGCAGGTGTGCTTTCAGCGTGTTTAAGATTAGAGCATATTTGAGACAGAACTTCAGTACTGGCAACTTTAGTACTTTCAGAATCTTCTGTAGAAACTATGCTTTGAAAAACTCTTCATACAAAATCCTTCTTTGGTTCAGATGCTTCTGACTTGCTTCAGATTCTTCTGAAGCTTCTGCTTCAGATCCTTCTGGAGCTTCTGCTTCAGAATATTCTGAAGGCTACGCTCAGGATCTTCTGTTGGCAGCAATCAGAATCTTCTAATGGATGCATCTGGCGCTTCAGAGTCTAGCTAATTTCTTGTGTTCAATTCTGATTTGCTTCTGGAGGGTTAATTCCTTTACTATCTGCAGTAAAAACTCTCAAGCAAATTTTAGAGTATATAATTCTTAAATACAAAATTTCTTATTAGTTATCATCAAAACATAGAGATATTATTAAGAACCAATCTGTGTTCTAACAATCTCCCCCTTTTTGATGATGACAAAAACATCAGAAATTTTGTTTAATTGAAAATATAATGATTATAACTCCCCCTGAGATGATGAATCTCCCCTGAATTAAATACAAATAAGGAATAGAAACTTCCCTTTTGTCTTGAGTAATTTTTAGAGTTAGATCTTGATTGTTCTTTTAACATTTGAGAGTCAGAGCATCTTGCAAATTTCAGAGTCAGAGTTTGATAATGTCAAATGATCTGAGAGACTCAGAGTTTCTTTTACAGAATGTACTTATCAAATGTTCTGAAATACTCAGATTAAATGTTAGATAGAATAGATATGTCTGAAGTTTCATTCTGGTGAAGTTTAATTAAACAGTTCAAATCTATATTTTCTCCCCCTTTTTTGTCATAAGCAAAAAGTAAAAACTTTAATAAGACAAATAAAAGGAAATAGTAAAGAAGATAAATCATATGGAGAAAACTTTGAGATTTCATTCAATGAGTTCAGATCAAGAGTACATGCATCAGAAGATATTTCAAAAAGTACATAAGCAAACATCAAATGCAAAAACATCAGAATGAAAAAAAAATGAAAATCTAAGAGTGTTTTGACAAAAGCATCTTCAACAGATTCGTGATCTCAGAGGAGGACTGCTCTTGCTTTGACATCCACTTAGCCATTGTTTCATTCTTCTGATCCTGTTTTGACATCCACTCAGTCATGTCTTCAAATTTCTTATCCTGTTTGGCCATCCAAGACTTGATCTCTGATTGACCAGCTTCCAGAGCAGCAATTTTATCCTCAAAATCTGGATGTTCTTTCTTAATCTCAGATGAAGAGGGTTGATCATTTTCTGGAGCTTGAACAGAGTCAATTTCCATAGGGTCTGTAGAGTCTGGAGCATTAGAGCCAGAAGGAATTCTACCAGAATCATGGCCAAAGGATTATCTTCAGATGCAGCTTCAGTAGTTTCTTCTGATGATGGAGGAGCATCTGTAAGGAGCAAAGGTCCAGATCTCTTGACAATCCAGAACATATTTCTTGCAGCTTCAGCAAATCTGAGCTTCGCATCATCAGAACATATATTCTTTAGATTTGAGGCTACAGTGTTGAACCTAATGATAAATCCATTCCAGATGACATCAGATTCTTGTGCATCCATTGTTGCTGAACACTTCCTCTGTACAGTACCTAAATACAACTGTATTTCTTGCAAAAAAGATTGAAACAAATGATTAACATTAAGTCTAGGTTTGAGATGTAACAGAGTCTCCAGTGTTATCGGTTTTGGTTGGGGAGTAGGTGGAAAAATGGATTTCTGAATGGAGATCAGAGGAGGAGGGTAGTATGGAATGAAAGGAATTTCAGGTTCAACAGGTTTGGATCTGTTTAAGGCATTTAATAGATTTGGTTTTGCTTTGGTGTGATAGGAAACCACATCAAAGGGTTTATTGGAGTAAGGTTGAAAGGCAGATTTTGGAGGTTCATCAGAAGCAGCAATTTTATCAGATGCAACAGGTATAGCTGAAGTAACAACTTTTGCAGATTTAGCAGAATATGATATTGTTGCTAATGAACCTACATCTGACATTGATTGAATATATGTGAGAAGCACAGATGGAAGGGTGATTGTGAGTTTGGGTTTCAAGGGAGTGATAGGGTCAGATGGTTCAACTCTGTCATAAAAATATTTTAGTTTGAAACCATAAGCAAGATTATGAATAAGTGATGAGACTTGTGCACATGAAATAGATGTTCTTGGGTTAGATGTTGGGTTAGAATTTGGAATCAGGATTTCAGATGATGGTGCAGGTGTGGGAATAGGATCTGAAATAGGAACTTTTGATGATACAGGAGGTTCTGGTTGGTTTACCTCGGAATCTCTGTGAGAAGGAGAGATTAGAAAATCTGGGTGAATGTCAGATTCTGAGGAGTTTGATGAGGTGGTTGGTGTGCAGGAGGTAGAAGATACTTGAAACACAGTTTTTAGTGGTGTGACATCAAGAACTTCTGTCTCAGGAATGTTGGGTTCAGAAGGATTGGTTGGTTCTGAAGGAATTTTAGAGGGTTTTGATGGTTGTTCTGAGGTAGGTGGATCAGATGAAATTGTTATTGGTTCAGATGAAACTGGAACAGATTCAGTGGGTTTAGATGTGGTGGATGGTGGATTTTGAGATTGTGGTTGTGTCTGAGGTTCAGATGATTTTTGTGGTTGTAGATGTGCAGAGTCCTTTTCTTGTAGAGGTTCAGAGTGTTTTTCTGGTTGTTTTTCTTGTTCAGATGGCTTTTCTTTAAAGGGTTCAGAGGGTTTTTGTTGAGCAGATGGATTTGTTGTTTGTTGTTGTTCTGTGGGTTGTTTTTTTGATGGTTGTTTATGTGGTACAGATTGTTTGATTTGAATTTTTGGTTGAATTGTTTGTGGTACAGAGACTTTTGGAGTTTGAATTGTTTTTGTTGTTATTGGTGTTGGAACAGATGATTGTTTTTCAGGTGAAATGGAAATTGGAGTAGAAGATTTTTGTGGAGATGGGGTAGAAACATGAGGTGGAGCAGTAACAGATTTATTTTGTGTAGAGGGTGGTTTTGGAATAGACTTAACATTAGAATCATTTATAACAATAGGATTTGCAGAAGATACAGAAGTTTTAGTACCTTTGATCTTGATTCTTTTAGCTGGTACAGAAGGAGTGTCTCTAGATTCTTTCCTCTTTAGGAGCTTCTGTGGCTTCTCAGCAATCTCGATCTTCTTCTGAACAGGTGCAGCTTCTGCTTCTGGTTGAGTCCTCTTTCTTGGTGGTTCTTCTTCTTCTTCTACAACAGGCAATGGTTGTCTTGCTCTCTTTATAATGTCTGCAGGAATAGGCTTTCCTTCTTTCTTGCACTCATCAATATACATTACAACAATTTCCTTGGTTCTTCAGCATAGAGCAGAGGGTAATCATCTACAGGAGTTCTCTTCTAACTCAGTTCAGAAGTATTCAGCTTCTTGGGAGCTATTGTGAGTTCATCCACTATTTTAAGTCTCTGAAGACTTTTGGCATTCAGAGGCTTTCCCAAGATAAATTCCAATTCCTCTGTAACTCCAGCAGCGTACAGAGCATTAACAAGTCCATTCTCAGTTAGAAGATCTGAGATTAACCTTCCAAAAGGAATCCAGGTTCTGATCTTCTGACCTTTTTCCTTCACATATTCTCTAGAGGCATTTATATGATTCCAAAGATGCATAAAGAGAATATATGGAAGATCTACCTTGGTGCTATGACTGAGGCAATACATAAAGTAAAGCTGTTCATTATTGACATAGTCTGGAGAGTTTGTTGACTTCCTATGATGAATGCATCCCATGAAGATCTTAGCCCAGATCTTGTAGTCAGGCTTCAGATCCTTGAACTTATTAGAAGCTTGTCCAGCAGTCATCACTTCTTCATAAACATCATCCATATCCGCATGCCCAGCTGGCAAGTGTGATACTCCATTTGTTTCCTCATAGCCAATGAGTTTTCTAATCAGATCCTCTATGATAATTATGTCTTTGCCCATAACAGAATATAGGATAAACTTAAGGTAAACTGAAGCATGGATCCAGAACTCTTTCACAAGAAGGGGGTAAACTGGTCCAAAAAGTCTATCAAAATACTTCACCCATCCTTGAGCACCTATAATGGAACGAAACTCAAATCCATTCTCAACAAGTGAATCAAATTCCACCATTGATTCACACAGAACTTCCAGCTTTTCAACAGGTGTGAGCAAAGTTCTTTTTGGAGGAGAATAAGGAGTTACGCCCATGTTAGAAGAGGTAACTGCAGCCATTGTAGATTGAAATTATGCAGCAGTTGATAATGAAGTTGCCATTGAAGATGGTTTTGTCACACGCTTAGGGTTTTTATGCAGAGAGAAGAGAAGATGGAAATGCATAAAATGTCTGAGATGTGAAAAGTGTGAATGTCAAGAGAAGAGATGTATTTATACTAAAACAAGTAGGCATACAAACAGTCAGAATTTGGCACGTTTGAACAAAGCATTAAATGAAAAGAATAAAAATCATTTCAAGCATTTATTGCTTCTGACAAATTAGGGGGAAAATCAAGATTTTCACTATTCAAACTTCACCTCAAACGTCTCTTCAGTAGTGTACACGCCACCTTTGCAGATTTGGAGTGACACGTGTTTGCTTGCATGTGTTCTGAATTCTCTTGAGAAATGAAACGTTAACCAATGTTCAGATCCTCTAAGGATTGTTAGTTCAGAGTTTCACAAAAATAGTTAAAGAAAAATAAATAAGCAATCAGAAGAAATACTTCAGAGCATTAGGCATTTTTGCATCTGTAAAAATTTGCTTCTGATAAATATCATTCTGGACAAGAATCCATACCAATATTTTTCAAAATAAATTTGAATCTATCTTCAACAAGGGGTTTTGTAAAAATATCTGCCCATTGATGATCTGTATCAACAAAGGATAAATTTATGATTCCCTTATGAACATAGTCTCTGATGAAATGATGCTTAATTTCTATATGTTTTGCCTTAGAGTGTAAAATGGGGTTTTTAGACAAACATATAGCAGAAGTATTATCACAGAAGATAGAAATGTTACTTTCAAATATTTGATAATCTTCTAGCTGACTTTTCATCCAGAGCATCTGCGTGCTACATCCAGCAGCAGCTATATATTCTGCCTCTGTGGTTGAAAGTGCAATTGTGGGTTGCTTCTTGCTGTACCAAGAGATTAGATTTCTTCCTAGAAATTGACAACTTCCAGAAGTACTTTTCCTTTCCACTCTGTCTCCAGCGTAGTCAGCATCACATAATCCAACTAATTTGAAATCATCAGATTTTCTATAACACAAACCCACATTAGAAGTACCTTTCAGATACCTTAGAATCCTTTTGACAGCTGTCAAGTGTGATTCTCTAGGATCTAATTGGAATCTAGCACACAAGCATACACTGAACAATATGTCAGGTCTAGAAGCAGTTAAATAAAGAAGAGATCCTATCATACCTCTGTAGAGCTTCTGATCTACTTTCTTACTTACCTCTTCCTTGCCAAGTGAGCTAGTTGGATGCATGGGAGTCTTTGCCAGCTTACTATCAGTCATGTTAAATTTCTTCAGAAGTTCTTTAACATATTTGGTCTGATGTATGTAAGTGCACTCTGGAGTTTGATTGACTTGGATTCCTAGAAAGAATCTGAGTTCTCCCATCATGCTCATTTCAAATTCTGCCTGCATACATGTAGCAAACTCCTTTCCCAGCATAATATTGGTAGATCCAAATATTATATCATCCACATAAATTTGACAAATTAGAAGATCTTTCTTAATTTATTTACAAAAGAGTGTTGTATCCACTTTGCCTCTGATGAAATTTTTCTCCAGAAGAAAATTGCTCAATCTCTCATACCAAGCTCTGGGAGCTTATTTTAAACCATATAGAGATTTCTTTAGTTTGAAAACATGATCTGGAAATTTTTCATTTTCAAAACCAGGAGGTTGGTGGACATAAACTTCTTCTTCTATAATACCATTTAGAAAGGCACTTTTAACATCCATCTGATACAGGGTGATGTTATTTTGTGCAGCAAATGAAATAAGAAGGCGTATAGATTCTAACCTTGCTACTAGAGCATAAGTTTCAGTGTAATCAATACCTTCTTGTTGACTGTACCCTTGAGCAACAAGCCTTGCCTTATTTCTTTCAACTTCTCCTTTCTCATTTAGCTTATTTCTGAAGACCCATTTTGTTCCAATTATATTGAATCCTTGTGGTCTTGGAACTAAATCCCACACATCATTTCTAGTGAATTGATTTAACTCTTCTTGCATGGCAATAATCCAATCATTGTCTTGCAGAGCTTCATCTACAGAAGATGGTTCAATTTCTGACACCAGTCCAAATAATGATGCTTCAGATGATCTTAGAAAGGATCTTGTTCTGATGGGATCATCCTTCTTTCCAATAATGACATTCTATGGATGAGAAGCTTTAATTCTGGATGAAGATCCTCTAACAGTTGATTCTTCAGAAATGTTTAGATTGTTCATCTGAGAAGTTAAAGGAACAGCATCTGGCGTTGCTTTTGGTTCCTTCACTTGAGCTTTGTCTGCCTCTGGGACTTCAGAGTCTGTGAAGACTACTTCTCTATCTGCAGAGTTTTCAGACTGCTTTGGCTTTTTATTGCCAAGCTTATCATCAAATATAACATGAATAGATTCTTCCACAATCTGTGTCTCAGTGTTGTATACTCTATAGCCTTTAGAGCGTTCAGAATATCCAAGCATGAAACACTTTTGTGCTTTGGAATCAAACTTGTTGAGATTTTCTTTAGTATTTAACATATAAGAAATACATCCAAAAGGATGAAAATAGGAAATGTTGGGCTTTCTGTTCTTCCACAATTCATATGGAGCCTTTTCCAGAAGAGGTCTTACAGACACTCTGTTCTGAATGTAACAGGTTGTGTTGATTGCTTCTGCCCAAAAGTGTTTTGCCAGATTTGTCTCATTGATCATGGTTCTGGCCATTTCTTGCAGAGTTCTGTTTTTCCTCTCTACAACCCTATTTTGTTGTGGAGTTCTAGGACAGGAAAAATCATGAGCAATGCCATTTTCATTAAAATATTTTTCAAAATATTTATTTTCAAATTCACCACCATGATCACTTCTGACTTTTATAATTTTGAAATCTTTTTCATTCTGGACTTGCTTGCAGAAGTCAAAGAACACAGAATGTGACTCATCCTTGTGTTTTAAGAACTTTACCCATGTCCATCTACTATATTCATCAACAATGACTAATCCATACTTCTTGCCTCTGATGGATGTAGTTTTCACTGGTCCAAACAGATCAATATGAAGTAATTCTAGTGGTTTGGAAGTAGAAACAACATTTTTTGATTTAAAAGATGATTTTGAAAACTTCCCCTTTTGGTATGCTTCACAAAGAGCATCTGAGGTGAACTTCAGATTAGGAAGTCCTCTGACAAGATTAAGTTTATTAATCTGAGATATACGTCTCATATTAATATGGCCCAATCTTCTGTGCCAGACCCATTGCTCTTCATTAACAGACAAGAGGCATTTAACATTCTGAACTTTAAGTTCTGAAAGATTTATTTTATAGATATTGTTTTTCCTCTTACCACTAAATAGAATAGAGCCATCCTTTTGACTAATAGCTTTACAACATTTTTGATTAAAGGTAATATCATAACCATTGTCACTTAATTGACTTATGGACAATAAGTTATGCTTTAACCCTTCAACAAGTAAAACATTAGTAATAGAGGGAAGTTTACCATTTCCAATGGTGTCAGATCCAATGATCTTGCCCTTCTGGTTCCCTCCAAACTTCACATCACCTCCAGATCTAAGCTCCAGGCTTTGGAACATAGACCTTTCTCCTGTCATGTGTCGTGAGCATCCAGAGTCCAGGTACCATGATTGGTGTCCTGACCTTGCTGCTAAGAACATCTGCAACAGGAATTATTTTACTTTTAGGTACCCAGATCTTCTTGGGTCCTTTAGGGTAAGTGGTTCTGAAGGTTTGTCTAAACTTCTGTTTTTCAACATAAGGTTTATTCTGACTAGCCTTAGATTTAAACACATGAATATTCTTTTCAGAGCGTGTTTGTTCAATATCATTCAAGTGACCAAATTTAAAGTGTGAATATAAAGGAGTTTTCTTGATGATAATTTTATCAACAGGTTTTGAATTTAAATCCTTTCCAGAGGGGGATTCATATCCAATACCTTTTCTGTTATTTCTACTAACTCCATTGATCATAGAATCCATTTTGCTTTTGTCTATGCTTTTAGCAAGAAACTTCTGAAAGCTATAATCATATTTTTCCAAAATATTTTTGCATTCAGATTCAGTTTCAGAATCAGAGTTTTGTTGAGCTAATTCAGAATCAGTTTTCAATTTTAAGTTCTTTTCATTTAGCTCAACTACTTCTGATTTGAGAATAATATTCTTAGATGCAAGATTTCTTTGACGCTTCTTGTATTTGAGCTTAATATTGTTATAGCTTTTCAGAACTTCTGATAACACTTTGATAAGTTCTTCTTTAGTAAGTTTAGCCATTACCTCTTCAGCGTCAGAGTTAGATTCAGAGTCAGATTCAGATCCTGAAGTTCCTTCCTCCTGATCTTCTATGTCTGCCATCAAGGCTACATTGGCACATTCTTCTTCTGACTCAGATTCAGATTCAGATGTGTCTGAATCATCCCAGGTGGCCATCAGAACCTTTTTCTTCTTATCAAATTTTCTTTTAGGCTTTTCTTTCAGCACCTTTGGACATTCATTTTTGTAATGTCCAGGTTCTTTACACTCATAACAGACAACCTCCTTTTTGCCAGATCTTCTGTGTCCAGAAGATTCTTTTCTTTGGTCAGGCTTTCTGAAGTTTCTGAACTTCTTTCCTTTATGCTTCCAGAGTTTGTTTATTCTTCTGGACAGCATGGATAGTTCATCTTCATCTTCAGATGAGGATTCTTCAGAGCTTTCCTCTATTACCTGCAATGCTTGAGCAGATTTATTAGATTTTAAAGCTACAGATTTACCTTTCTTTTGAGGTTCATCTTCCTCAAGTTCTATTTCATGACTTCTTAGTGAACTAATCAATTCCTCCAAGGAGATCTTGTTCAGATCTTTAGCCATCTTCAGCGCTGTCACCATAGGTCTCCATCTGGTGGGTAAACTTCTGATGATCTTTTTCACATGATCAGCAGTAGAGTATCCTTTGTCCAGAACCTTTAGTCCAGCTGTAAGTATTTGAAATCTGGAGAACATAGCTTCAACAGTTTCAGAGTCTTCCATCTTGAAGGCTTCATACTTCTGGATCAGAGCCAGAGCCTTTGTTTCCTTGACTTGAGAGTTTCCCTCATGAGTCATCTTTAAGGATTCAAACATGTCAAATGCAGTTTCCCTGTTTGTAATTTTTTCATACTCAGTATGAGATATTGCATTCAACAATATTGTTCTGGCCTTGTGATGATTTCTAAATTCTTTCTTCTGAGCATCTGTCATAGATTTTCTGTCTATCTTCTTGCCATTCCCATCTGTGGGATGAACATATCCATCTATGACCAGATCCCATAAATCAGCATCATATCCAAGGAAAAAAATTTCAATTCTGTCTTTCCAATAATCAAATTTCTCCCCATCAAGCATAGGGGGTTTGGTGCTGATTCTGTCTCTTTCTTCATATTTGTTGTTAATGTTAGACATTGTATTATCAACCATAGTAACAACCAAATATATATCAAAGTATTTCTCTCTGGATCTTTACTGTCACTGTTAAGTGGTAGCACACACAGAACCGGAGCTCTGATGCCAACAGAAGGTGAGATAATACTTAGAAGGGGGGGGGGGGTTGAATAAGTATGAAGATTAAAACTTAGAAATAAAAACTGAAGTATTTTTATCCTGGTTCGTTGAACTCAACTACTCCAGTCCACCCTTCCTAGAGTGATTTGCCTTTCTCAATCAAGGACTTAATCCACTATTAAATCAACTGATTACAATAGTTAACACTTAGAACAACTGTTTAAAGTCTTCTCAAGAACTACGGATCCTAACTGGATCTTCTTAAGGATTACAATCAAATGTAAAATCAATACAAGTGTTTAAGATTGCTTCTATAAAGCTTTATCACAACTGTGATTTTTCACTTAACTATTTAGAACAAAGAAATAAATTCTTAGAATGAATATGAAAGTATGAGAGCTTGAATGTTTTATTTCTTTTAAAAAAAACGTCAACTGAAGAAATTGGTGGAGTCTTGCTTTTATAGGCAGCTGATCTAAGGTGAGCTTCACGTTGAGAAGAGTGTCCAAAAGGTCTGAGCCTTTTTGTCTTCACATCAAGTGACCTTTCCTAGAAGAAGAAAGCATAGAAAAATCCTTTTTGTCTGTGTTCTTGTGTCTAGCATAAATAAGGAAAGAGACGTTTGGTTCACTCCAACAGATATATTCTTTGAATATTTCTTCTTCAGTTTTCAGAAAATTCATCAGGGTCTAATTGGGTCAGAGTCTTCTGATGAAGATAAGAGTTTTGCTGAATCAGAGTCTTCTACAGCAGGTGTGCTTTCAGCGTGTTTAAGATCAGAGCATATTTGAGACAGAACTTCAGTACTGGCAGCTTTAGTACTTTCAGAATCTTCTGTAGAAACTATGCTTTGAAAAATTCTTCATACAAAATCCTTCTTTGGTTCAGATGCTTCTGACTTGCTTCAGATTCTTCTGGAGCTTCTGCTTCAGATCCTTCTGGAGCTTCTGCTTCAGAATCTTCTGGAGGCTACGCTCAGGATCTTCTGTTGCCAGCAATCAAAATCTTCTAATGGATGCATCTGGCGCTTCAGAGTCTAGCTAATTTCTTGTGTTCAATTCTGATTTGCTTCTAGAGGGTTAATTCCTTTACTATCTGCAGTAAAAACTCTCAAGCAAATTTTAGAGTATATAATTCTTAAATACAAAATTTCTTATTAGTTATCATCAAAACATAGAGATATTATTAAGAATCAATCTGTGTTCTAACAATGTTTTGGGCCAAACTGATGAGTCAGGCAAGGAAGAACACGTAATTTACTATCTGAGCAAGAAATTCACCGATTGCAAGAGTCGTTACTCTCCCCTAGAAAAATTCTGTTGTGCTTTAGCATGGGCCGCCAAGTGCCTAAGACAGTATATGATCTGCCACACCACAATGCTGATTTCTAAAATGGACCCCATCAAGTACATCTTTGAAAAGCCATCTCAAACTGGAAGATTGGCCAGATGGCATATGCTCTTATCAGAGTGTGATATTTAGTATGTTGCTCAGAAGTCTATCAAAGGAAGTATCTTGTTAGAACACCTTGCAGAGCATCCCATGGAAGAATATCAACAACTCAAGTTTGAGTTCCCTGACGAAGATGTGATGTACATTTAGCACACGAAACCAGAACCTAGTCCTGAAGAAGGTCCTGAGCCTGGATCCCGATGGGAAATGATGTTCGATGGAGCGTCAAACAAAAACGGACATGGTATTGGGGTTGTCTTGAAAAATCCAACCGAAGGGTATAGTGTTGTCACAACCCAACTTTGTTTCTCGTGTACGAATAACATAGCCGAATATGAAGCCTGCATCTTAGGATTGGAAGCTGCCATTGATCTTCGCATTAAAATCTTGGAAGTAATCGGTGATTCTGCTTTGGTGATCTATCAGCTCAAAGAAGAATGGGAGACTAGAGATGAAAAATTGATTCCTTACAAAGCTCATATCTTGGAGATGGCCGAATATTCTGACGAGATTACCTTCAAGCATGTACCAAGAGCAGAAAATCACATCGCTGATGCATTAGCCATGATGGCATCAATGTGGAAGGTCCAGTTTGTGAACAAGGCGCCTCTGATCAGCATTGAGTGAAGGACAGTGCCCGCATATCTTATGACAATAGATGAAGAATCTGATGAGAAACCTTGGTTCCACGATATCAAGAACTTTCTTCAAAATCAAGAATATCCAGCTGACGCATCTAGAATCGACAAAAGAGCCATACGAAGATTGTCGGCTAAGTTCTTCATCAGCAATGGCACCCTTTACAAGAGAAACCACGACATGGTTTTGCTTCGATGTGTCGATGAAAAAGAAGCAAGTCTCATAATGACTGAAGTGCACGAAGGAACATTCGGTACCCATGCCAATGGCCATGCCATGGCTAAGAAGATTTTAAGAGCTGGTTACTTTTGGTTAACTCTAGAGACATACTGCATCCTCTTCACTCGGAAGTGCCATAAGTTCCAGGTCGATGCTGACAAAGTGCATGTTCCTCCACATCCTTTCAATGTGATGACGTCGCCGTGGCCCTTCGCAATGTGGGGCATAGACATGATTGGGGCAATAGAGCCAAAAGCTTCCAACGACCATCGCTTCGTCCTTGTTGCAATTGATTACTTCACCAAATGGGTAGAAGCAGCATCGTATGCGAACGTAACAAAACAAGTGGTTGCCCGCTTCATCAAAAAGGAAATCATCTGTCGATATGGTATTCCTGACCAGATCATCACCGAAAATGGGTTAAATTTGAACAAAAAATCAATGAAGGAACTCTGTGATGACTTCAAGATCAAGCATCACAATTCGTCTCCTTACAGACCTAAGATGAATGGCGCAGTCGAAGCTGCAAACAAAAATATCAAGAAAATAGTACAAAAGATGGTCATAACCTACAAGGATTGGCATGAGATTCTACCATTTGCTCTACATGGATACCGAACATCAGTGCGAACTTCAACAGGGGCAACTCCTTTTTCCTTAGTGTATGGGATGGACGTCGTGCTACCCGTCAAGGTCAAAATACCTTCTCTAAAGATCTTGATGGAATCCAAGCTTGAGGAAGACGAATGGATAAAAGAAACGTTCGATTCATTGAACCTCATTGATGAGAAAAGAATGACGGCCATGTGTCATAGCCAGATTTATCAACAAAGGATGATAAGAGCATTCGACAAGAAGGTTCGTCCCAAAGAATATAGGGAAGGGGAGCTTGTGCTTAGAAAAATACTACCAACGCAAAAGGACATGCGCGGCAAGTGGATGCCCAATTACGATGGCCCTTTCATTGTAAAAACCGTATTCTCCAGAGGATCTCTAATTCTTGAGACCATGGATGGCGAACAACTCAAGTACCCTATCAACTCAGATGCAGTGAGAAAGTACTATGCCTAAAGCGGAAAACCTAGAAAGGTGATTCAAGTACTTCAGCAAGACGGAAGTCAGAAGATTAAAGCTGACAAACGCAGGGGCAAAGTCTTGTGCAAGGTGTTAAAGAAAGATCAACGTCTATCATTCTCGTCAGAAGCAACAAAGCAAATGAACTGATAGTTAGTAGGACCTGATTATTATGGGATTTTGTAACCCTTTCTGTTTGCCGTTTTTCCAAATGTATTTTGTTCCCGAGGCTTTGCCCTTTGTAAAGTTCTCATCCATCAATAAAATCAGATTCTGGCCAATCATTGTTATGATCTTCTGTTTTTGTTATGCAATTTCACTTATTTGTTAATAAAGATTTTTCGAAAAGCAAAGTGTTTTGAAAAACTTAAATTTTGTTTTTAAAGAAAACTAATTTGACAAAACGACTGAAGAACTCTAGAGGTAATCTGACAATATTACACAGTTCTCAAGCCGTAAAAGCTTGTTGTCGCCTCTGACCAAACCAAATGCGTCCAACAGCAATCCCTGCTCTTAAGCCAGAACTTCTCCTCTACAGGTTTACAAGAATTTTTTTTATCTGGGAAGATTGTTATCTACACCAAAAGAGAGCGCCATCTAACTTGAAGCAATTGAGACTCAGCGTGATGGGTTCCCTCTTTGTTTTCCTCGTTTTGCTTTTCTTTTCTCCCTTGTGGGTCGGTTTGCATTTTGCATACAACATCATATCAGCATGCGCATTTGTTTGCATGTGGTTTTGGGTTCTGTTTGTTTGGCTGTTGCCTTTGAGATCCTTTGGTCATTACCTTTCTCTTTGATCCATTGCCGCAAATTTCGCTGTGAGGTTGATACCCTAATGTTACCAGTAATCTTGGGATTACTATTTCTTCTCTGGGAGGCTAATTGTGACTAGCAGTATCCGATTTACCTAGATGGTTAGTTGTTACAAATGTTATCTCTGATTTTGTTGTCACCGATAATCTTTGGAAGTCTAGTAGTCACTAGCATTTGTTTAAAACCAATTGTTATTTGGTACTTTGATTTGGTCGTCACCAACAATCTTTCAAACTCAGTAGTCACTGGCTCTGTTAAAAAGAAACCCAATCGTCATTGGAGTTTCTTTGATTTGGTTATTACCAATCTTTGTTAAAATCTAGTGGTTACTAGTATTGCTTTCTAAAACCAATGGTTATTGGTACTTGAGGTGGTTGTTACCAAGTTTCCTAAAAGGTCCAGTAGTTATTGGCATCGCTCAGACCCAATTGTTATTGGTACCGGTTGGCTCAGTTGTTACTGTTCATTCTAAGTCTAGTGGTTACTAGAATTGTTGGAAAATCCAATGGCTATTGGTGTTTGATTTAGTTGTTACTAATCTCATCAAAATCTAGTGGTTACTAGTATTGGTAAAACCAGTTGTTTTGTCATACTTTTGATTCGGTCGTCACCAGTCTGTCTAAGTCCAATGATTATTGGCATCGCTTGAATTCAGTTGTTATTGGCACTCCGAGTTGGTTATTACCAATTTTCCCCTTTGAAGCCCAGTGGTTGCAGGCACTTCTTAACCCAATCGTTATTGGCACCTGTTGGTTTAGTTGTTACTGCTCCTTCTAAGTCCAGTGGTTACTGGCATTACTTGAAAGCTAATTGTTATTAATACCTGTCGCTACTGCGAAAATCGGCGTCGGCTGAACAGAAGAGTCGCCACCGTGCGTTATTTATCCCACGGGAGGGAAAGGAAACGCTCAGAGTAAACCTCGCACAACACGGGAAAGGTATGGTCATCGCAACCAAAACCTGGATTCGGGAGTCGGTTACGCAAGGGGAAGGTATTAGCACCCCTCACGTCCGTCGTACTCGACGGGATCCACGCTTGTTTTCGGGTATGGATTGTTATTCTATCTACTCTACAGGTCAGGGGTTAAAAGAATGAAAATAAAATGAAACTGACTCGACAAAGTATCGCACTTTATGCCTACGTATTCCCGTCTGGAACGAGAAATCAGAGTCAACGTAGTTCGCCTACCTACGGGAAAGGAGGGGAAGGTTGCTCGCTAGGATATCGCATCCTATGCCTACTTACTTTCATACAACATGAAAGATCAGAGCAAACGTAGTTCGGGCCACGTACGCCACAAGCTTGTCTTGGTTGTTTTTTATTCCTTCTGAAAAAGGTTTTTCTGATTAACAGTCCAAGCGGACAAAAATGACGTCTTGATGAGTTCACATTTTTTTTACGGAAGAAGTGTCTTTTATTGTATTTGAAATTTTATTGTATTTTTCTGTTTGTTTTGAGGGAGAAGAAACAGAACTCTAACCTACGGTTGCGAAGGGAATCAAACTAACCTAATGTTATCATACATGGGTTAAGACCTAATGTCTATCATGCTCCTCTCTTGCGCAGAGAGAAACAGAGATCCTAAGGGATAAACGGAAACAGAAACAATAGCAGATATATACAGGAAAGCAGTAAAATGCATGGATGCAGCAATACAAGCGAGGCAAGGGAGTCCCACTCAACCTCGAACCTGGAAAACAATAGGCAAAAGTGAACAGACTTCACTTTCAACCCAACAGGGTAAACAGCAAACAATACAGTCCAGAAAACCAATCAATACATCAAGAATGAAATACAGCAGAAAAATAAACAGCATCAGCAGCTCTGCATCAACACCTATCTTCAGGTCCTCTCCAGACAGCAACAAGCTTCAGCAAGCATCAATCTCCATCTCCACAGCCTTCCAGCAAGGTCTTGATCATCAGTCTTCCATCTGCAATGGCTTTTCTTCAAGTCCCAATCTCCAGGAGAAACATCAGTCAACAAGATGAAGTGAATGAATGTTAGACAGTTAATTACCTACCAAGGGTGGTTCATCAACTGTTAACATTAAGCAGACAGTTTCTTCTCAAAAGTTCTATCTTTCAAATACATTCACTGATCCTTCCAAAGGAAGGAGGTCGATATTTGAAAGAGACTTTGAATCATAGAGAAAGGATGGATGCAGACAAGGCATTCCATGTTTGAGAAACAAGCTTTCTAATCTAGAGCTCTGCCTAGCTCCTAAACCCTAATCTCCTCAACAGCTGCTAGCAGGAATCTCCTCTTCAACTCTGGAAGTTGTTCTTCAGTCTCTGGATCTCCAATGGCTTCATCATCACAAGTCTTCAGCTCTCCCAATCCCCAAGCAATCCCAATACCCACACAAACAAACAGTAATCCCCAGAGGGCACACCACACCAATTAATCAAATACAGACAATATACGCTAATAGCAGTAGGGGAATCCTAGTGATTTCTAAGGGGATCTATCCTATACCCATAACCCCTATAGTCCATACCCCAAAAATCAAATGAGAATTTCCTAAAAGAATTAAACTATCTCACCTAAGTTGATTTAAAACCCTAATTTTGTTCATGTTATTCAAACCTAAACCAATCACCTAAAATTAATTCCTAAAAATATGAACTAAATTGTATGTACAAGCTAACAATGTCTATGAATCAACCTAAAAAGAATGGGTGAAAAATATTAAAGCAACTATTAGAACAAAAATTAACAAAATCATGCATGAAATGAAACACCTAAAATAGGCATTTATTTGGAAAATATGGGAAAAATATCAACTAAAAAATAAAATGCAATTTTTATTTTTTATAATTTTCTAGACATCTTGAAGAAATTAATGCAAAAAGAATCATTGAAAAATATGAAGTTTATGATTTATTATGATTTTTTAAAGGATGAGAAAATATTAAAGAAATTAAAATGACAAAATAGGAACTAAAAGGAGAGGGGGGTCTGAATAGCCAACGCGCTCAGTTGTTTTATCTAGGTGGGCCACAGAGCAGGGGTGTCATTAGAAAGATACGCAAGGCCCAGGAAGCAATCAGAAACAACAAAAAATAAAAAAAGATACAAACGGTGCAGATAGTAAAATTCACAGTTCATTATTATTGGGCCTTGGCTGAGGGGGGTGGCATTAGCAAGTAATCCCAAAGCCCATCAGAAAGGCTTTAATGAAACGGTGCGTAGCACCTTCAGGGTTTCCCTCCATTGTCAACTTCAAACCAAGGCCGTTGGATTAGATTCAGAGTCATGGTCAAACAAGAGATCCCACGGCTATCCATCATCGTCCCCAATTATCCTCTAGGGTTTCAGAAAAAACCAGTCCCATGCATGCTTCTTCCATCTCTTCGTGTTCTCTCCATTCACCATGAAATCACAAGGTACAAAAAGCAAAAACGATCCATTTTCTTCCCTCTACACAACCATAGCATCAACTCCTTCTAAAACTCAGCCAATAAGGGAACCCGATAGGTAGAACAGATAGAATCCACCATTAACACCTGATATCAACTGCTTCAATTCTCCATAATTTTTACCCTAAAATGATCTACAAGCCATGCTAATCAACCTGAGCCATTCATCTAGGATTACCTTGCCATAAACTGTGTGTTATCAATCCTAACAGATTTGGTGCACTATGAGCAACCTCCATTAAACTTCTCCAAACTCTGTGAAAATCATCACCTAACCACCTAGGTCTCTAATATACTAACAATCCTATGCCATGATCACTATGCTAACTAATTCGAAGGAAAACATACCTGGTGCAATTTCTTGAAAATAGGTGCTAAAATCCTTGAATCTGATGCTTGTGATGAGTGGAAAATGATTAAGGAGCTTGATTATGAATTCTGTATGCAATGAATCTTGTCCAATCTCCTTGAATCTTGCAATCACTAAAATCTTGCTTCTTAGAGGATTAACTTGAACAGCACGATTTCTTCCCCAAATCTATCAAACTCTGATGTGAATGTCATCCATGGAAGATATTGATGATGATCAAATCAAGAAAGATGGAAATTGGTGGAGATTTGAGAGTGTTTGAGATGCTTTTGCAAATTGGAGAAAGTGAGTGAAACTTGTGGTTTTGAGAAAATGTAATCACCAACCATGGCATGAACCATCTCATATCAATATATACATGTCCTTAGAACCTCCTAGAAACTTGGAGAAGCTTCCCATGTGTGATTTCCCTTGGATTTGGTTTATGTATCTTCCATTACAAGTAACCATGAATAACTCTTAAAATGTGAACTAAGCTCAAAAATCTACTTTAGCCAATGTTCTTAAAATGATATTTCCATTCAAAATGACCTATAATTTTGCTTCATTTGGCCAAAGTATGAAAAATCTCATTTTTAAGTCCATTTTTATTCATTAAATCCAACAATTTTGAAACCTTGTGCTATGAATCTTTCCAATCTCTCATGGTCACTTTTCTAGACTCAAAATGTCATTTGGAACAATTTTGATGTTGTAAAGTTTTCCACTTGAAGCTTCCTTGTATGAGTTTTGGGCATAGGTTGAAATGACCTGTAATTCTCAGATGACCAAAATACCCTTTGCTTGCCAAGACCATAAGTAGAGTTCCACAAATCATATGAAGGCATACTATACCATTATAGAAATCTAAGACAATGAGGAACAACTCTTATGTTGACCATAAATTCATTTGAAATCTCCTTGAGGGGTAAAAATTGCTTGGAAGTCAAGTCACTTTCACAGACAAAATTTCAGATACCTCAGATGACCTGTAACTTGCAAGGACCATAACTTGAGTTCTATAAATCTCCTTGATGTATTCCACCACTCAAATTAAAGGTATTGAGATCCTATACAAGTTTCATGTTGGCCAAGGATCCATTTGAAGCTTGCATTTTGACTTATCTTGCTTGGAAATTTGACCTAAACTAGGGGATTTTACATAGAAACCCTAATTTAGAACCTCCTCTTCTCCTTGATTTCTCTTGATTTCTTCTTGGCATATCACCATATCCTCTTCTACATGTCAAATGATGAACCCCCACATCTCTCCAATAGCCCTTAATGCCTTTCAATCAGTCAATTGACCTAGAGTTGACCCAGGGTTGACCCAAATGAACCCCTAGTGGACTGTCCTCAACTACAATTCTTGTGATCATATCAATGACTTGTCTCCTTCTCCAAACGAATTTCTAAGTCTCCCATGATGTCCACATACTCTCCATGCTCAGCCACAACTCCCAATTTCTTGTTGATCCTCAGAGACCCTCAGATAGGAGATGGATGCAATGCTTGATCCCTTGACTTCCCAGCTTTCAAATTCTTTCTGATGACTTGAATGACATTGAATTTGGATAATAACCTCTTGATAGGTCTCTAGAGATGAGAATAATGATTGGTCCCCTGTTGGATGACTTGCTATGCTTATGCTATGCAGATGAGTAACCTATGTACATGACTCTATATGCAAATGCTAATGATATTGAAACATAAACCAAGTGAATAAGGTTGGGAAAATTTTAGGGTGCAACAGCTGCCCCTATTCAAGCGACTTGGACCCGATTGGGTGAAGAGCCCAGAGCCTTCAGACATTCGCGGTACGAGACGGTTGAATACTTAGAACCCAAAAAATTTGCCAACCGCAGCAATAAACTGTGCCCCTGCTTGGGGAACGACATTCATCAGCTGAATCTGACTGTTACGACACCCCATTGATCTCGTGCGACTGTGTTGGGGACTACTTTCGTCATCCTGAAAAAGATTCTATCATCGAAGAAATCTCAACTACACCTGTCCACATTAGGACTCCACCTGCTATCAACACGAAAAATCTCGGCGACTTCGCTGGATCTGTCCACGTCAGGACTAAACTCTCTGGGTTATGCATACTTCGTCCACGTTAGGACTCACCCTTCCACATTAGGAATACGTGTCCACGTCGGGACCCACCTTGATATGTCCACGTAAGGACTCAATCTTTCCACGTAAGGAATACCTTTTGATATGTCCACGTAAGGACTCCAATCTTTCCGCGTAAGGAACCGTCATCTTTCCACGTAAGGAAACAATTTTACCTTTCCACGTAAGGAATACATCATCCACGTTAGGACCCATCCTTCCACGTAAGGAATAACTTGTCCGCGTTAGGACTACATCGTCCACGTTAGGACCTCCCTTTCCACGTTAGGAATAACTCTCTTCTTGATTCGTCCATGTAAGGACTCCATCTTTCCACGTTAGGAGTCGAACTCTGATCTGTCCACGTCAGGACTAAACTTTTCCACGTAAGGAAACAACTTCTCTTTCCACGTAAGGAATAGACCCGTCCACGTCAGGACTCACGTTTCGTCTTGATTTGTCCATGTCAGGACTCGCCTCTTGACTTACTGAGGAAATAACACCTTGTCCACGTCAGGACTCGTGCACCTTCGACCCATTAGGGAAATGAGACTTGTCCACGTCAGGATTCGTATCTCAACCTACTGAAGTAATAGAACCTGTCCACGTCAGGACTTGCGCGTCTTTGACTTGCTGGGGAAATAAGACTGTGTCCACGTTAAGACCCATATCTCAACCTGCTGAAGAAATAAACTTGTCCACGTCAGGACTTGCGCGTCTTTGACTTGCTGGGGAAATAAGACTGTGTCCACGTCAGGACTCATACTTTGCCCACAACACGAAGAAGTACAAACTTGTCCACGTCAGGACCCTACACTCAATCAATACCGAGAACTCGAAGCTGTCCACGCTAGGACTAACACATACCGTCAAACTGGAAGAAATGTCCACGTTAGGACTCCACATTCCATCAATTCTGAGAAATCGAACCTGCCCACGTTAGGACTAGCACCTCCCATCAGCCCGGGGAATTAAAACTGTCCACGTTAGGACTCCGCTTTCCTAGCACGAAGAAAACCTGTCAAGAAATTGTCCACGTTAGGACTCATCCTTCCATTGGTCCGCAAACTTCTTATCACTGACGTTACAACAACTTTGAGGCTGACTCTACTGGGGATATCTGGAAACCAAACTACCGGATGCCTGTTCTGATAACTGGCGGTAGCCTCTGAAATTCTGGTTCATGAAACCCTTTTAATGCTGACGTAACAACAACCTTGAAGGAAACAATCCGATGGTTGGACTAGAGAAACTTCAACAAGAACCCTGGCGGGGAAATAAGTAACTCTGCTTAGGGACAAAGAGAAATTTATCCTGCTGACTCTGTGGTGAGTAGTGCCAAAGCTGACACTTCGTTGAATGTCTCATGCCGAGACTTCGAATGTTCATTGATTTATTGGAGCAAGAACCCCTCCCACCTGCAAGAGAAACAAATACTTGAAACCAAACGGTTAGCCGACCTAGTTTATGTTTCAAAATGCATGCTTGATAACGACGCAATGCTCCAATCGACATGGAAATGCTATGCGTGTTTATTTGGTATATGCAAGTATGACACTGTATGCCAATGCAAATGCGGACTTGAACTGTCGAGGTACAGGAACTGCTTCAGCCAAAATAAATGCTGAAGATAATGCCGACTCCGCTGGGGATAGCCAGATGCTATAGAATTATTCCAGCAAAATAAATGCTGGGAGCGGAAGTCGACTCAGCTGGGAAATGGGGGACTGAAACCAAACATCTCATTGAAGTAACACCCTACTGGGAATATAAGAATGGCAGATGCGCTTCTGTTGGGAGGTGAACGAACATCACGCGGTATCTTGACAAAATAAATGCCTGGGCACACAACCAACTCTGTCGGGGAGAGTCTTATTCTTCAAATTCCACTGGGAGGAATGAAAATACTTGCTGGAAAAGAGAACCCCACTGGGGATGGGATGATTCTCTTGGGGAACATCCACTGGCTCCGCTGAGGGAGAGTACCTGACCCTGCGGGAAAAGGTAAACTGTCTGAATACAGCTCACAAACACTAATCTTCTGTGGCTAAACCATCCTGCTTGAAATAGGGGAATCCTTCTGGGGGACACCATACTGTCTGAGTGCAGCCTTACGATCTGGGAGTTGTCAATTCTGCTGAGGATAGATGACTTTGCTGGAGCATGCCCTCTGGATAAGCTACGACTAGCTGGGGGAATTTGATCCTTCTTCAGGAGGAACATGCATGACCTGCGTGGAGATCAAGTCTTTCGTTATTGCAAAATTTTTTTGATCGTCTTCCTCATACGGCTATGAAACCTGCAACAACACAAACAAGACAAGGCAAACCTACGCAACCAAATCTATTCAGGTTAGTAACCTCATTTTCAGTTAATTCAAAGCTTTAGCAATGGTTGGCAAGGGCCAGTGATGTTATACACATGCTAGTTTCAATAAACTTAGGCGTTTTATGATGCACAAAACAGTAAAGAACTAGCATAAAGTACTGAATAACATATTTTATTGATTGGGCCCCTGAATGGGCGGAGTTTTTGTACACGGGAGGTAACTCCTGAAAAGAGGAAGCTACACAAGGCATAAATATTTTGACAAATTAAATTTTGTACACATGTCGGCAACGGGATGCAGACGAACACCACGAACTGATCCTCCCATGACTCATCCGACTCTAATGCTTTCCCGGTATTCACTCTTCCGAAGAGGTTGTATCTGATAATCGACTCCTCAAGTATTCTCCCGCACTAATGCTCACTGCAATATCAAATTCGGACCGCAGTCATTTGCTTTTCACATCCCTAACTTTTGCGTGAACCGCCCTTTACGGGTTTTCAGTTCACCGGGATACCCTTTTTTGCCGAAGCCGCCCAGTGTAGCTTTTCAACTTCGCGGGTGTACATTTTTTTCAATTTTATCCCTAACTTTTGCCCGAACCTTTCATTCTGTTTTTGGTTCGCCAGGATGCCCCATTTTTCCCTGGACTCTCTTTTTTCTGTCCAGCGGGTCTATTTTAAGCAAAGTATTTTTTAACTGCGTCCGAATTCACAGGCGACGTGAAGTCTTCACCGTCCATGGTGGACAACAATAAAGCTCCTCCTGAAAAGACTTTCCTGACAACGTACGGCCCTTCGTAGTTGGGGGTCCACTTGCCCCTGTGATCTGCCTGC
Source organism: Lathyrus sativus (assembly GCA_963859935.3). Classification (NCBI taxonomy): domain Eukaryota; kingdom Viridiplantae; phylum Streptophyta; class Magnoliopsida; order Fabales; family Fabaceae; genus Lathyrus; species Lathyrus sativus. The sequence continues at coordinate 172,122,194 of OZ012738.1, read as the reverse complement.
GGCGGGAGAATCCTTTTCAGCACAAGGTCGCCCGTCTGAAAGCTTCGCGGATGTATCTTCTTGTCATATGCTTTCTTCATTCGGCTCTGGTACAGACGACCATATGCTAGAGAAGCTAGCCTCTTCTCATCCATCAAACTCAATTTGTTCAACCTGTCTTTCACCCATTCTGCCTCGTCCAGCTGAACGTCTCGCAATACCCTCAGAGAAGGGATCTCCACTTCCAATGGTAATACCGCTTCCATCCCGTATACCAACGAGAACGGGGTGGCCCCGGTTGATGTGCGTACCGTCGTACGATAACCGTGCAAAGCGAAAGGTAGCATCTCGTGCCAATCCTTATAAGTCACCACCATTTTCTGAACGATCTTCTTGATATTCTTATTGGCCGCCTCAACAGCGCCATTCATCTTGGGTCGGTAAGGGGAGGAGTTGTGATGTTCGATCTTGAAATTCTGACAGAGCTCCTTCATCATTTTGTTGTTCAGGTTTGAACCGTTGTCCGTGATTATCCGCTCGGGGATCCTATATCGGCAAATGATATCTCTCTTGATGAATCTAGCCACCACTTACTTCGTTACATTTGCGTAGGACGCCGCTTCCACCCACTTGGTGAAGTAATCGATTGCTACTAGGATGAACCGGTGCCCATTAGAAGCTGTCGGCTCGATCTTTCCAATCATATCGATCCCCCACATCGAGAATGGCCAAGGCGATGACATCACATTTAGAGGACTCGGAGGCACATGGATCTTATCAGCATAGATTTGGCACTTGTGGCACTTCCTCGCAAACTTGAAACAGTCAGTTTCCATTGTCAGCCAAAAATAACCTGCCCGCAGTAGCTTTCTCGTCATAGCATGCCCGCCAGCATGCGTACCAAAGGTACCTTCGTGTATTTCCTCCATGAGCAGCTTTGCCTCTCTTTCGTCTACACAATGCAACAACACCAAATCGTGGTTTCTTCTGTACAAGACCCCATCCGGATTCAAATAGAAATTACCCGCTAATCTCCTGAGAGTCTTCTGATCTTGACTAGATGCCCCAGCCGGATACTCTTTATTCTTCAGGAAATTAAGGATATCAAAATACCACGGTTTGTCGTCAGATGCTTCATCGATAGCAAATACGTAAGCTGGTCTGTCCAACCGAGAGATAATGATTCGGGGAGCCTCGTTCCAGAAGTTGACTTTGTACATGGAAGACAAAGTGGCGAGAGCGTCAGCCATTTGATTCTCGGCCCGCGGTACATGATGCAACTCAACCTTGTCGAAGAAAGGCAACAATCTCCTTGCATAATTCATGTAATGTATCAAATTGGGCTGACGTGTCTCCCATTCCCCTTTGATTTGATTCACCACCAGAGCTGAGTCTCCGTATACGTCCAGATTCTTGATTCGCAAATCAATGGCTTCTTCAAGCCCCATTATACAACCTTCGTATTCGGCCTCATTATTGGTAACTGCAAAGGTCAATCGGGCAGTAAACGGGATGTGCGACCCGTGTGGCGTGGTGATGATTGCCCCTATTCCGCTACCGTAAGCATTCACAGCTCCGTCGAATATCATCTTCCATTTGGAACCCAACTCTGGTCCTTCGTCTGACAACGACTCTTCACAGTCTTTCATCTTTAGGTACATGATATCCTCGTCAGGAAAATCAAACCTCATCGATTAGTGATCTTCAATAGGCTGCTCCGCCAGATACTCAGACAGCACACTCCCCTTTATAGCCTTTTGCGAGACGTATTGAATGTCATATTCAGTCAAGACCATCTGCCAACGGGCAATTCTTCCTGACAAAGCCTGCTTTTCGAATACATATTTGATAGGGTCCATCTTCGAGATGAGCATGGTTGTATGATTCAGCATGTATTGCCTCAAACGCTTGGCGGCCCAGGCTAGCGCGCAACAAGTTTTCTCCAGCATTGAGTATCGAGATTCACAATCGGTAAATTTCTTACTCAAGTAGTAGATCGCATGCTCTTTTCTTCCTGTCTCGTCGTGTTGACCGAGAACACAACCCATGCTTCCCTCAAGAACCGTCAAATACATGATCAAGGGTCTGCCCACTACTGGGGGTATCAAAATAGGAGGCTCCTGCAAATACTGCTTTATTTTATCGAACTCCTTTTGACAATTTTCGTTCCATGTTACAGCTTGATCTTTCTTCAACAGCTTGAATAATGGTTCACACGTGGCAGTTAGGTGAGATATGAACCGAGCGATGTAGTTCAACCTCCCTAAAAACCCGCGCACCTCTTTCTCTGTTTTAGGCGTCGGCATTTCTTGGATCGCTTTTATTTTAGCAGGATCGACCTCTATTCCTCTTTCGCTTACGATAAACCCCAGCAGCTTACCTGATCTCACCCCGAAGGTGCATTTGTTAGGGTTCAGTCTCAGCCTGAACTTCCTAAGCCTTTTAAATAACTTCAGCAGATTCACCAGATGCTCTTCCTCCGTCTGGGATTTGGCAATCATATCGTCAACATAAACTTCAATCTCTTTATGCATCATGTCATGAAAAAGAGTCGTCATCGCACGCTGATATGTTGCCCCAACATTCTTCAAACCAAAGGGCATCACTTTGTAGCAAAATGTTCCCCAAGGCGTTATGAAAGTAGTCTTCTCCATGTCCTCTGGCGCCATTTTAATCTGATTATAGCCTGAAAAACCATCCATGAAGGAGAATATGGAGTATTGAGCAGTATTATCAACTAGCACGTCAATATGAGGAAGTGGAAAATCATCTTTTGGGCTTGCTTTATTTAAATCTCTATAATCCACACACATTCGAACCTTGTCGTCCTTCTTTGGCACTGGTACTATGTTAGCAACCCATGAGGGATATTTTTTCACAGCCAGGAAACCAGCGTCCCACTGTTTTTGAACTTCCTCTTTGATCTTCACTGCCATATCTGGTCGAGTTCTGCGAAGCTTTTGTTTGACTGGCGGGCATTCTTCTTTCAATGGCAGACGGTGCACAACCATATCTGTGTCGAGCCCTGGCATATCTTCATACGACCAAGCGAATACATCACTATACTCTTGGAGCATTTCAACCAGTCTTCGCTTGATAACACCCTGCAGTGCGGCCCCGATACGAATATTCTTCTCAACCCCTTCCGACCCTAAGTTGATAATTTCGATGACCTCGTCGTGAGGCAGAATGGCTCTTTTCTCTTGCTTCCCCAACCAAGACAGTTCTTCAGGAATGTCACTATCTTCGACAAACTCTTCTTCGGCCTGAAATACCGGATGCTCAAAGTCGGGACGAGTCATAGGTGGTTCAAGGATGTCATCTGAAAATGTTATCCTGCAAAAGGAATGGTTAAGTACTTCAAAATGCGTATAAAGCGAATAGCCACGTTGCCATTTTATTGAAAAATACAAAACAGGAAAGACATGGATTACAGTATTTGCACATGAAAAAACGCCATTTATTTAATGATTAACACGCAATGTTCATAACAACACAACCCTAAGCAAATCCTGATGCCCCGGGAAAGACATCAGATTATTCAACAATTAATAAAGCAAAGCATTACTGTTTAAGAGTCACAGGAACAAGCTCCTGAATAGACCAGTTGCACAGTCCTTGTCCTGGCGTGCTTGGCTGAATCCAGGCATCCATATCACAGTCGCTGTCTCCTTCGTCAGACTCCGAAGCAGCATTGATGGTTTCATGACATACTCCACTGGTAGAGATGATTATTGGCCCTCTGAAACGGGGTGCCCCCACAGCAGGTGTTGACGACGACGGTTGGTATCCCAGCCCGAACCGGTCCATCTTCACAGGAATATCCAGCACTTTGCCCCAGCCCGTTGCTTCTCCTGCCTCCACCAGAGCTTGAGCTTCTTTATACGACGAGACGGCTATCTCTGACACTTTGCTCGGCCCGGAACCTTTGTCCTTGATACGCAAACCTTCAAATGCCTGGCAGGGTGTTTCGTGGATCTCTCCGTCGACCTCCACATATTTAAATGACGACAGATGGCTGACCAGGATGTCTTCCTCTCCGCATACGGTGACTATGCTGTCTCCGACCATATATTTCAACTTTTGATGCAGGGTAGACGTGACTGCCCCAGCCCCGTGAATCCAGGGTCTTCCGAGCAGGCAGTTATATGCGGGCTGTATATCCATGATATAAAATTCAGTTGCAAACACCTCCGGCCCTACTTGCAGGGGCAATGTTATCGATCCAAAGACTGTTCTCCGCGTGCCGTCAAACGCTCTGACTACCAAGTCACTGGGCGTACACAGGATTCCTCTGACATCTAGCTTCATCATCGCTTTCTTGGGCAGTACATTCAAAGACGATCCGGTGTCAACCAATACATGCGACATCACTGATCCTCTACACTCGACAGATATGTGCAGCGCCATATTATGGTCTCTCCCTTTTGGGGTCAAGTCGAAGTCGGTAAAGCCCGAGCTGTGGCCTGCATTTACATGTGCCAACACTCCTTCCAGCTGATTCACGGAGACGTCTTGGGGTACAAAGGAAGTATCCAGGACCTTCAGCAAAGCATTTCTGTGAGCTTCAGAACATAGTAGCAATGACATGATAGATATCTTGGAGGGCGTCTGTTGCAGATGCTCCACAATCTTATAATCACTTTTTCGAATCAAGCGCATGAACTCTTCTACGTCTTTCGATGCCGCTTCTTTTTCGCTTGCTTGCACTGGGACATTCTCGACCATCTTTCCTTTTCCTTTTGCTAGTCTTTCGGCCTCCACTTCAGGTGATATGAAGATCCTACCACTCCTTGTCATACCTCCTGGGCCAACGACGTTATCGACAGTCTCAACTGGCTATTTATTAACATCAATCTTTATCCCGTCACAATACACCTCCAACCCATATGACCATGGGACTGCTTTTGTGTTCTCGTACGGGATCGGTCCGACCTTAGTTATGGTGATCGGTGGTCGCTGGACCGGTGCTGCAATAGTGATTGTCTTCCGAGGAATCGTTACAGTGGCCACATCACTCTGATCGTCTGCTACTGCCCCTGCGGGCTCTTCAGCTGCTGCTCGGTCAAACTGCAATGTGCCTCCATCAATTAAAGCCTGGATGCCTTTCTTAAAATCATCACACCCCCCAGCTAGGGTCCAGCATTCTAAGCAATACTCGTCACATCCTGGATAAACACCCCCTTGCAGCAATCTGCTTTTTATCTCGCTTAGCGGCGTTTTTAAATCGTCGACATTCATAATCAGACTCAACCCTTCCTCAGTCAGAATGGCGTTCGCCCCATGATTAGGCATGGGTTTCTGCACTATATTCGGACCTGCCGTTCTGAAATTGATAGTCTTATTGTCCAAAAGATCCTGCACAACGTGCTTAAAAGCATGGCAACCCTCTCGTGGTCCGGGGCCCCAGAATGAAACTCACAGTGCCTGCTTGCATCATAACCATACGGAGGAGTTCCCATTATAGGTGCCAGAGTTCTCTTCTCTACCAGGTTCAAACCCAACAATGTCTGCAACAAATCAGCATACGTTGAGGGAGGCTTCTCAAACACTCTTCTTGGTTTACCGCCCTGGAATCTTCGCTGAGCCTGCTGTGCCCCTTGCTGTGGCTGCTGCTGCTGCTGTTGAAATGGCTGCTGCTGCTGCTGCATTGGCTGCTGCTGAAACGATTGTTGTTGTTGAAGTGGTTGTTGTTGATATGGGATAGTAACACTCGCCACCTGCTGCGGCTGATGATATTGGTTTCGTCCCCTGCCTCGGCCTCGGCCTCGGCCTCCAAACACTGCGCTTGCCTCGCCCTGACGGCGCCCACCAAAAGCCTTCCTATTACTGCCAGATGCCGTTGATTCCTCAGCCTGGAATTTTCCTTGCTTGATGTTACGTTCAATATTTTCTCCCATCAGAATTAAGTCTGAAAAACTGGCCAGAGATGTATGAAACAACATGTCATGAAACAAGCCTGTGAATGTGCCGACGAACATGTCATTCATTTCCTTGTCTTCTAAAGGAGGACGGACCCTGGCAGCCATATCGCGCCACCTTTGCGCGTACTCTTTAAAGCTCTCACCCTTCTTCTGCGACAGCCCTGTCAATTGGACCCGATTGGGCGCCAAGTCGCTGTTATACTTGTAGTGAGCTACAAATGCCTCTGCCAATTGCTTCCATGTATTGATATTGGTTGTCTCCAATCCCATATACCATTCTAGGGAAGGACCCGACAGACTATCTTGAAAGAAATGCATTAGCATTCTCTCATCAGTCGAGTATGCAGACATCTTTCTGTAATAAGCCCGTACGTGCACTTTCGGACAGGTGTCCCCTTTATACTTATCAAACGCAGGAGCTTTGAATTTGATTGGCACCCTCAAGCCAGGTACCAGACCCATTGTTGCCATGTCCAAGCCCACAGCACTTTGGTTCAGGACCCCCCTCATCTGCTCTTCTAGCATTCTGATCTTCTGGGAGTTATCCATCGGCCCTTCAAAGCCTCCGCCGGAGAAAGCATCCTCCTGCTGATCTTCTTGCCACATACCATTCCCAGCTCCATACCCATCATATTCATTATTGCGGCCAGCTCTAATCTGATTCATCCCCGGGCCTCGGCCTCTGTTGCCGTATCCCTGAACACCTCCAGTAGGCCCAAAAGCCATTAACCCAGCGCCGTTTCCATTTCCGAAACCTCCGTAACCCTGATTGGCCACACCATAACCATCTTGCCCAAAGCCTTGAGCATTGAAACCATATTTCCCAGCATTATCGAATCCCTGATCATTGAACCCGAATCCCGCATTGCCAAAGTCGTTGCCTCCCATATTATCACCCCAGTTGACATCATCAAGCCCAACGTTATGGACAGCAGTCTCGTTTCCAACTCCGACGTTACCGTTCACAGCAGCAGTAGCGTTGTTGACATTAGCAGCAGGTATATTGACTACAGGTGGAGCCACTGGCGTGGGAGTGCCATCTCCATGAACAGTATCGACTCGCACAAACTGATGATCCTCGTTACCGTGACCAGCATTTCGGGCCAACAGAGGTTGGACCATGGCTTGCAAATTCTCCTGACCTTTTGCAATAGCTTCCATGGTCTGCATAAAGAGAGCTAGCTTCTCGCGCACATCTTGCATCTCGTTCTGCATTTGATCCATGATCCTTCGACAGTTGGTGCGAGTGGAATAGCGGTGCGGGTGCTGATCTGCAATCCTGGAAATACCTGGTACACAGCAGAAAATAAGACACCATCCAAAGATTACCTGTAATGCAATATGAATATGAATGCAATGCAATGTGTGTTTGTGCATTAGGGAAATTCATTCCCCGATTCTAGTGTGAAGGTGCCGATGCAATGACAATACTAACAATATAAAGATTGGAGCTGAATCACAGAAAGCCTCATATATTGTAGAGAAATCAATAAGCCCAGAATACAATATCACTGAGAGTACAACAAGAAGGCATGACCTCAACCAACAATCCTGGTGATGGTCAGCACTTATGCAAATAAAGCATACAAGTTACTACATGAAATGATCAAATCCTCCCATAAGTCTGGTACTCTTCTAGCAACTTCTTGGTCTCTGGATGACTTGGTCGAGCAAGCAGCCCTTCAACAAGTTGGTTCCTTTTCTTAAGAACACGGCGTACGTCTTCAGCAGTTTCTTCCCATGCCCCCTCTCCGAAGCGATCCTCTAGTTTACGCTTCTGAGACACAGCTTCATCTCTGCCTTTGACGGCCTTGTTTAGTGCATTCTGGAGACTGTACCGGGTCATCACTTCTTCTTCACACTTCTTGATGCTGGACTTCAACTGCTCTTCGAGGTCAGAAATTTGCTGCTTCAACTTATCTTCCCTCTTCTTATTGTTGGTGAGCGTGGCATTCCAGGTCTTATTGCAAGAAGAGATCTCTCGGTGAGCGATGTCAAGCGCTTTCTTCTTGGATTCAAGCATGTCATGGGAGCTTTTGAACTCTTGCCCCAGACGTTCGCGCTTCTTCCTCTCCTCAGTCAACTCAGCCCCTAACCTGTTCATTAGCTCAATCTGCTGTTGGAAAGCATACACGGCCTTGTTTTTCTCACTGCGTATCTGGGCTAGCTCCTGTTCTAACCCTTCGTTGATCTTCATCAAGGCTTCTTTTTCTTTCACAACCTGCTCGTAGGCCTCCCTAGAAACAGTAATTGGCTCTGCTACCGGAATGGGAACAAGAACTGGTGCATCTAGAAATGGCATCCGCAACTGACTTGCTCTATCCTGGATCCAAACCCTGTATGGCGCATAGGCCTGACAGTCGTTCTTCCCTAACAACGGCTTCCCTCTTCGGTTAATGCGCGCCCAGGCATGCTGCAACTTGGCTAACAACTCCCCCTTCAACTCTCCGGTGAAGTACAGAGATTCCTGTACTTCTTCCTCCTTTGGCGGGTTCTTCAGCACATATCTGAACTGACGGACCAACAGGGATGGGTTGTAGTTGATACACCCTTTTCTTCCTATTAGCGGGACATTAGGGTACCCCGAACAACTGAAGATGAGCTCAGATCCTAGCAGGTCTCGATCAAACCACTCAACGTCTTCGGAAGATAGCCTCATCAGGCGCTCTGACCAGCTAGCTGTGGTTGCACTCTCCACAAAAGACCCCTTCATGGGAAGATGACTTTTGAACCACATATTCAGTAGAGGAGCACAGTAGTAAACAACCTTCCCCCTTCTGTTTTCGTTCTTGTAGTGCAAGGAGTGGTAGAAGTCTCTGATAAACGTTGGCACTGGATTGCCGGCAGCGAATAGATGGAAAGCGTCCAAGTCTACGAAATTGGGCAAGTTAGGAAACAACACAATCCCATAAATGCATAGAGCCAGAATAGCGTTGAAAACCACCCAACATCCGCTCTTGGCATACTCCTGAGCTTTGCCAACCAGGAAATCAAGAGAGAACCCTGAAAACCCAAGCCAAGAAGTCACTAACAGTTCTGCGGCGTCCATATGCAAGGCTTTGGCTAAGTCCTCCAGCCTGGGCTCAGCAGCAGAGTGAATAAAGGGAACCTTGTTCTGCACGGGTAGCTCAGTAAACTCCACATACTCCTCAATGGTAGGCCCTAGAATAAAGTCAGCAAACGTAAAACATCTCAATGCGGGGTCGTAGAACTGCATCAAGGTATATAGCCCATTCATCTCATCAGCAGTGGGCTTGCAGACTAATCTCAGTAATCTCCCATGGCTCATTCTGAAGCTTATCCTAACCTCCTCATCAGCAAGAGATATCAGACCAAGCAAAGAAGTAATATCAGGTGTAGGTAGCTTATACGCAACTGTCTTCCTCAAACCAGCCATAATCAATACTCAGAAGTTTGGGCACTAGAATCGGAGGATATGCAAATGCACCTGCAGCACAGACACACGTTAATGGGATGCAATGATAATGGGTATGCAAACAATGCAATGCAAGTAACATGCAACAGGGACCAACTGCCATAGCTGAATAGCCTGAACCATATCAAGAAGTCTCAGATAGACTCTATAGAAGTCCTCAAACCCTGGTCTCAGATAAACCTAAAACAAAGCTCCAACAACGGTCTCTGACGGACCTCAACCCATAACTCCAACTGGTCTCTGGTAGACCTCAAATCACATCTCCAACTGGTCTCTGACAGACCTCAGAACTATCCAACTGGTCTCTGACAGACCTCATAACTCTCCATAAATACACAGGATCTCTGATCAAGAAATAACCGGTATCTGAAAGTCTAGTTACCTGCATAACCCCAAACCCTCTCACAGGTGGATGTCCTAGTAACTGACAAAGGTATGGCATCCTATGCGGTCGTCGGCGTCACAGACTTTCAGGGTTGATGATACGATTCCCAGAAGGAGTGGCATCATCAAATCCTGAAGAGGCCTCACTTAGCCAACTTCCAAATGATCGGTTCCCGGAGTCGACAATTCAGCTGACCAACAACCCCTTCGACCCAAAGGGTAGAAAAAGAAGCCAACCAGAAGAACCTCGTCCGAGTGTAGATTTCATGAGACACTAATGCAAGCAAAGCCGGCACGCGCCCACTACTTTCTACTCTAATTCTAGGTGCACTCAAGCCCAGGTCCGGCTTATCTCTCAATCAAAGAACCACCCAATCACACCCCAATACAGTAATAATAATCAATATATATAATGCTGAAAATAAAGGTCAGAAATATATAAATCCATACAAAATCCTCGACGGGAAAACAAGCGTTAGGATTGACTCTCTTAAGGGACGTTGGATCCCAAATGCATAAGAACTATCGCAGTCCTTAGCAGCCAGGGGACGTTGGTTCCCCAGCAGAGTCGCCAGCTGTCGCTACTGCGAAAATCGGCGCCGGCTGAACAGAAGAGTCGCCACCGTGCGTTATTTATCCCACGGGAGGGAAAGGAAACGCTCAGAGTAAACCTCGCACAACACGGGAAAGGTATGGTCATCGCAACCAAAACCTGGATTCGGGAGTCGGTTACGCAAGGGGAAGGTATTAGCACCCCTCACGTCCGTCGTACTCGACGGGATCCACGCTTGTTTTCGGGTATGGATTGTTATTCTACCTACTCTACAGGTCAGGGGTTAAAAGAAAGAAAATAAAATGAAACTGACTCGGCAAAGTATCGCACTTTATGCCTACGTATTCCCGTCTGGAACGAGAAATCAGAGTCAACGTAGTTCGCCTACCTACGGGAAAGGAGGGGAAGGTTGCTCGCTAGGATATCGCATCCTATGCCTACTTACTTTCATACAGCATGAAAGATCAGAGCAAACGTAGTTCGGGCCACGTACGACACAAGCTTGTCTTGGTTGTTTTTTATTCCTTCTGAAAAAGGTTTTTCTGATTAACAGTCCAAGCGGACAAAAATGACGTCTTGCTGAGTTCACATTTTTTTTACGGAAGAAGTGTCTTTTATTGTATTTGAAATTTTATTGTATTTTTCTGTTTGTTTTGAGGGAGAAGAAACAGAACTCTAACCTACGGTTGCAAAGGGAATCAAACTAACCTAATGTTATCATACATGGGTTAAGACCTAATGTCTATCATGCTCCTCTCTTGCGCAGAGAGAAACAGAGATCCTAAGGGATAAACGGAAACAGAAACAATAGCAAATATATACAGGAAAGCAGTAAAATGCATGGATGCAGCAATACAAGCGAGGCAAGGGAGTCCCACTCAACCTTGAACCTGGAAAACAATAGGCAAAAGTGAACAGACTTCACTTTCAACCCAACAGGGTAAACAGCAAACAATACAGTCCAGAAAACCAATCAATACATCAAGAATGAAATACAGCAGAAAAATAAACAGCATCAGCAGCTCTGCATCAACACCTATCTTCAGGTCCTCTCCAGACAGCAACAAGCTTCAGCAAGCATCAATCTCCATCTCCACAGCCTTCCAGCAAGGTCTTGATCATCAGTCTTCCATCTGCAATGGCTTTTCTTCAAGTCCCAATCTCCAGGAGAAACATCAGTCAACAAGATGAAGTGAATGAATGTTAGACAGTTAATTACCTACCAAGGGTGGTTCATCAACTGTTAACATTAAGCAGACAGTTTCCTCTCAAAAGTTCTATCTTTCAAATACATTCACTGATCCTTCCAAAGGAAGGAGGTGGATATTTGAAAGAGACTTTGAATCATAGAGAAAGGATGGATGCAGACAAGGCATTCCATGTTTGAGAAACAAGCTTTCTAATCTAGAGCTCTGCCTAGCTCCTAAACCCTAATCTTCTCAACAGCTGCTAGCAGGAATCTCCTCTTCAACTCTGGAAGTTGGTCTTCAGTCTCTGGATCTCCAATGGCTTCATCATCACAAGTCTTCAGCTCTCCCAATCCCCAAGCAATCCCAATACGCACACAAACAAACAGTAATCCCTAGAGGGCACACCACACCAATCAATCAAATACAGACAATATTCGCTAATAGCAGTAGGGGAATCCTAGTGATTTCTAAGGGGATCTATCCTATACCCATAACCCCTATAGTCCATACCCCAAAAATTAAATGAGAATTTCCTAAAAGAATTAAACTATCTCACATAAGTTGATTTAAAACCCTAATTTTGTTCATGTTATTCAAACCTAAACCAATCACCTAAAATTAATTCCTAAAAATATTCACTAAATTGTATGTACAAGCTAACAATGTCTATGAATCAACCTAAAAAGAATGGGTGAAAAATATTAAAGCAACTATTAGAACAAAAATTAACAAAATCATGCATGAAATGAAACACCTAAAATAGGCATTTATTTGGAAAATATGGGAAAAATATCAACTAAAAAATAAAATGCAATTTTTATTTTTTATAATTTTCTAGACATCTTGAAGAAATTAATGCAAAAAGAATCATTGAAAAATATGAAGTTTATGATTTATTATGATTTTTTAAAGGATGAGAAAATATTAAAGAAATTAAAATGACAAAATAGGAACTAAAAGGAGAGGGGGGTCTGAATAGCCAACGCGCTCAGTTGTTTTATCCAGGTGGGCCACAGAGCAGGGGTGTCATTAGCAAGATACGCAAGGCCCAGGAAGCAATCAGAAACAATAAAAAATAAAAAAAGATACAAACGGTGCAGATAGTAAAATTCACAGTTCATTATTATTGGGCCTTGGCTGAGGGGGGTGGCATTAGCAAGTAATCCCAAAGCCCATCAGAAAGGCTTTAATGAAACGGTGCGTAGCACCTTCAGGGTTTCCCTCCATTGTCAACTTCAAACCAAGGCCGTTGGATTAGATTCAGAGTCATGGTCAAACAAGAGATCCCACGGCTATCCATCATCGTCCCCAATTATCCTCTAGGGTTTCAGAAAAAACCAGTCCCATGCATGCTTCTTCCATCTCTTCGTGTTCTCTCCATTCACCATGAAATCACAAGGTACAAAAAGCAAAAACGATCCATTTTCTTCCCTCTACACAACCATAGCATCAACTCCTTCTAAAACTCAGCCAATAAGGGAACCCGATAGGTAGAACAGATAGAATCCACCATTAACACCTGATATCAACTGCTTCAATTCTCCATAATTTTTACCCTAAAATGATCTACAAGCCATGCTAATCAACTTGAGCCATTCATCTAGGATTACCTTGCCATAAACTGTGTGTTATCAATCCTAACAGATTTGGTGCACTATGAGCAACCTCCATTAAACTTCTCCAAACTCTGTGAAAATCATCACCTAACCACCTAGGTCTCTAATATACTAACAATCCTATGCCATGATCACTATGCTAACTAATTCGAAGGAAAACATACCTGGTGCAATTTCTTGAAAACAGGTGCTAAAATCCTTGAATCTGATGCTTGTGATGAGTGGAAAATGATTAAGGAGCTTGATTATGAATTCTGTATGCAATGAATCTTGTCCAATCTCCTTGAATCTTGCAATCACTAAAATCTTGCTTCTTAGAGGATTAACTTGAACAGCACGATTTCTTCCCCAAATCTATCAAACTCTGATGTGAATGTCATCCATGGAAGATATTGATGATGATCAAATCAAGAAAGATGGAAATTGGTGGAGATTTGAGAGTGTTTGAGATGCTTTTGCAAATTGGAGAAAGTGAGTGAAACTTGTGGTTTTGAGAAAATGTAATCACCAACCATGGCATGAACCATCTCATATCAATATATACATGTCCTTAGAACCTCCTAGAAACTTGGAGAAGCTTCCCATGTGTGATTTCCCTTGGATTTGGTTTATGTATCTTCCATTACAAGTAACCATGAATAACTCTTAAAATGTGAACTAAGCTCAAAAATCTACTTTAGCCAATGTTCTTAAAATGATCTTTCCATTCAAAATGACCTATAATTTTGCTTCATTTGGCCAAAGTATGAAAAATCTCATTTTTAAGTCCATTTTTATTCATTAAATCCAACAATTTTGAAACCTTGTGCTATGAATCTTTCCAATCTCTCATGGTCACTTTTATAGACTCAAAATGTCATTTGGAACAAGTTTGATGTTGTAAAGTTTTCCACTTGAAGCTTCCTTGTATGAGTTTTGGGCATAGGTTGAAATGACCTGTAATTCTCAGATGACCAAAATACCCTTTGCTTGCCAAGACCATAAGTAGAGTTCCACAAATCATATGAAGGCATACTATACCATTATAGAAAGCTAAGACAATGAGGAACAACTCTTATGTTTACCATAAATTCATTTGAAATCTCCTTGAGGGGTAACAATTGCTTGGAAGTCAAGCCACTTTCACAGACAAAATTTCAGATACCTCAGATGACCTGTAACTTGCAAGGACCATAACTTGAGTTCTATAAATATCCTTGATGTCTTCCACCACTAAAATTAAAGGTATTGAGATCCTTTACAAGTTTCATGTTGGCCAAGGATCCATTTGAAGCTTGAATTTTGACTTATCTTGCTTGGAAATTTGACCTAAACTAGGGGATTTTACATAGAAACCCTAATTTAGAACCTCCTCTTCTCCTTGATTTCTCTTGATTTCTTCTTGGCATATCACCATATACTCTTCTACATGTCAAATGATGAACCCCCACATCTCTCCAATAGCCCTTAATGCCTTTCAATCAGTCAATTGACCTAGAGTTGACCCAGGGTTGACCCAGATGAACCCCTAGTTGACTGTCCTCAACTACAATTCTTGTGATCATATCAATGACTTGTCTCCTTCTCCAAAAGACTTTCTAAGTCTCCCATGATGTCCACATACTCTCCATGCTCAGCCCACAGCTCCCAATTTCTTGTTGATCCTCAGAGACCCTCAGATAGGAGATGGATGCAATGCTTGATCCCTTGACTTCCCAGCTTTCAAATTCTTTCTGATGACTTGAATGATATTGAATTTGGATAATAACCTCTTGATAGGTCTCTAGAGATGAGAATAATGATTGGTCCCCTGTTGGATGACTTGTTATGCTTATGTTATGCAGATGAGTAACCTATGTACATGACTCTATATGCAAATGCTAATGATATTGAAACATAAACCAAGTGAATAAGGTTGGGCAAATTTTAGGGTGCAACAATACCGTGAATGGATTGTTACCAACTTCCCCAGCCGAAGTCCTGTATTTTTACCAATGATGTTCGGAATTTCCATTTATTGTAATTTTGGTTTGGTCGTCACCATCACCCCCAGTAAGTCTAGTAGAAACTAGCACCACTTGAAACTGTCTGTTGTTCCGGTCGTCACCAGTGTTCCCAGCAAAGTCGTTGCTTTCCCATTCGAGCCTCGGAGATCTAGTGGATACTAGTATCCCTAGTGCGTCTGATCTCGTTTCTAGTCTTTTCCTGAAGATCCCGTTCAAACTCTTCGTTATAGGAAATTCCTCATTTGGTTATCACCAGTTAGGTTTGCGTCTCCGATCTTTCGTTTCCCCAGTGGAGTGTGTGTCCCCTTTTCCCCAGAGAAGATTCGTCTTCCCCGGTGGAATTTGCGTCCCCTGTGTGAAAGATTCCCCTTGAGCAGCATCTTTAGTCGTGTTTGAACTATTTTGCTTGCTTTGCCTTGGATCCTTCCCCAGTGTGTTGGGTCCTCCGTGAGTGGTTACTCGTTGTCTTGTCGTTCTTTTATCCTTGCTCGTGTGTCTGCATCTGTCTCACATTCAAGCATCATAAAGCATCATTTAGATTCATGGCATATTCGCATTTGTCGTTTTGCATATCATCGGATCTAAGGGACAAAATATTTTGTTTGCTATATTTAAATACCTTTCACTACGATTCTATGAGGATTGCCATCTCTCATTACCATCTAGTGATAATATTTAAATAAGGGCAACTGTTGCACCCCAAATTTTGACCCCTTAGATCTTCATCATCATTTTAGGATCATATTCATTTGATTATCTAACCTTAACCTATTTCAAGTTTGTCTTTGTTAAGATACAAGTGAATTAGGGTTCTGTACAGTCGAGAATCGAGGTTTCGATGATTTAGTCAGTCAATGTATTGGATTGATTCTCCATGAAATAAGTCTCCACATCATCAAATATACCCCATTGGGTCAAGTATGAATCCAATTTGAGGTTGTTACCCAAAGATTAAAGACAATGCAGTCCAGGATACCCGATTAGGGTTTTCGATCAGGAAAAGTCAATTGTAGTTTGACTTTTGATTTAAATGGTGCTCCAATGGTGGGATCTTGGTCCATGAAGTTCATATGGCTTAGTTAAGTCTACTCAAGAAGTTTCAAGGCCTCAAAAGACCCGGAACATCAACAGTCGACTCGGTAGTCATCAATCGATCATTTGGTTGACCAAAAAGACAACTCTTCAATCATAAGGAATTTGACCTCAAAGTATGAAGAAAAAATGTTCCTAGTAACATATTACACCTATCCGTGAAGTTTCATGACCATTGGATCAAGGATTGAGGAGTAATTGAAAAATCGGGAAATTAGGGTTTTGAAAGGGGCAAGACAATAACTCCCTAACCACACATCCAATTGAGTTGGTTCAAGGCTCATTGGAAAGGTCTTTACAAGTCCTACAAAATTATCACGGTGGTCCATCGGCAGAAAATGCATAGATTTGGAGTTATGGCCAAAATCATTACAAGAGGGAAAAAAACACTTAGAAAAATTCTAAGTTGATGGCCTTTTTAGACATGTTTTTAGTCAACTTTGAGTGGATTTTTGACCTAGTTCCACTTGGAATATGAATATCATGAAAGCATGAAAGTTGTAGAGCTTCATGAGGGCTTTCCAAAATGTACTAGAACTCCTCCATAGCTCTTATGAGTTGAGAGTTATGAATTCAGCAAGTTGAGGTTTCAACACTTGAGTTCATCATTTCCACTTTTTCACAAATTCACTTTTTAATCACTTGAACCATTCTCAGCCATTTGATCATGTTTCTATCTGTTAATTAGAGAGTGTGATGAGTAGAAATGTAGAAAATGAAGGGATTTGGTGAACTTTGCAAGTTGGAGGCAAGTTACATTATTTTAATCAAAAAAATCAAGAAGAAAGAGAAACTTTTTCATGAAGTAACTTGCAGCTGCAGCTCCCCTACACCCTAGCCACACTTCAGTCACTTCCATTTCCTTCATGCCACTTGATTTGTGCATCATCTTGAGCCAAGAACTTGGATTTACAGCTGCAACAAATCTAGAACAAGATTTCATCACAAAACTCCCTCCAAAAAGCCAAAATACAAATCTACCCCAAACCATTCCTTGGCTTATAAATAAAGGTTTCCTCTATGTTGAAACACACACCAGAGCACTCTAAAACCCAAGAGAAAACCATAGCTCTCATCTTGCCTTGCTTTTCTTGTAAGTGAAGAAGCCATTCCAAAATTGCCTCAAAAATCTGCCTTGAGCCTTTAGCCTTCCAAAACCATTTCCACCCACTTAAAATCATCATAAACCATCTACGCAATCTACAAATGATGTGTGGGAGGTGTCCAAGCTCTTAAACCAGTCAAAAACTCCATTTTCTCAAAAGTCAACTTTCAACTAAGCAAATTTGACTTTACACACAAAATCTGATAAATCTCTGCTCAGACCTGTTTTGATCACTTTAACCCTCCAAACACCTTTGGTTTATGATGTACCAATTGTCCATAACCTAAAATACCTTCCTCATCACTTGTTTTGAGTTTTGTCCCAAAGTTCACTTGTTTACTTCAAGTGCAAGAAAAGCTGTTGTTTTCATCAAAGCATTGGTTGGATCTCACTTGGGAGTCTTCAAGGTTTTCCCTGCTATATAAGCTTGCTTGGAGGTCTACAAGAGGATAGTAGTCACATTTCCTATCTTGAACTGTCATGAACATGCCTAGCTTGCTTTAGTTACAATGTGTTTTAAGAATGAGCATTTCATGTTTGGATCTGCCATACTTTGTTTGTTTTGCTCATCAATGTGTGTATTGCTCTTATAATCATCATCCAATGTGGTGTGTGTGTGTGTTTACTTTTGAATCTCCCTTAAACATTATCCTAGGTCATGTATAAACATAGGAAAAGTTTGCTTGTAACTGTTATGAAGTTTGCTGTTGTTTTGATCTTGTTCTGTTTGTGAATGATGTTGATCTGGCTCTGTTGTAGGCAGCATCTTTAGATCTTGAATCTTTTTGCTGGCTCTTTAGATTAGAAGTCCTTATATGTTTGATTCATGTGATGTTTGACATTGTATTATTTGAAACTATGCTTGGTTTTGATCTGCAACATTCTGTTTTGACCACTTTCAATCAAAAATGCATTTTGCAACTCACACACCATTTTCAATTCTATCACATTTTTAATGCATTTTTCTGTTGGAACTTTGTCTATAATATATTTAGAGTGTGTGTACACCTTTAAACCAATACAAGCATGTTAGTTTTGCACTCAAGCTTTGAAATTGCATCTCAACTGTTTTGAAAAACTGCTTGTTGCATATTGAAGTGATTCACCTAGATGTTGTTGAAACACATCTCAATCTATGATGATCAATATTGCCATTTTGTTTTGAATGTGCTGTCAAGTTGTATAGTTCTGTTGGACTTGGTAAAAATCATTGGGATGATTCATGTGACTGTTGAGGCCTGTTTTGATGACCAATACTTATTTTGCTGTCATAGGGTTGTAACCATTATTTGCATTGAAATTTGTTGCTTGCCATTGTCATGCTAAGTATACCCCTGTGATATTTTGAACTATTGCTTCATGGTTGGTTTATGTTTGTTAACATGAGAATCTAGTATTGTTGAATCATGTTTGGCTAGACATTTGACATTATCATTTTTGCATCAATGACTGTCAGCATTAGGCATTGTAGTAGGGTTATCTTTGTAATCTTAGCATATCCATATCTTGTTTGCAATGTCAACTGTGGTAAGCATATAAGTATGTTTTGATGTCTTGAAAATCATGTTTGAATCTGTCATGAAACTGCTTGTGAGCATCTTAGATCCATGTTTTGAATACTTGTATTAACATGTCATGTTGTGAGCCAAACTGCCATAGCACTATTGTTATAGGATACCTATTGTGATTGGTCTGAAATTGTTATGTACATGAGGCATTAGGGCTAGTTGTTGATTGTTAGCATTGTCATGTTAAGATTCACCATTTTTCTGTAATAACTGTCTAAATTCATGAACCATTGCCATGTAATGCCTTACTTTCAACCATTTCCAAGTTTTATTGATTTTTGCTGTTTGTGAACAAGACATGTTTGTTTAATGCTAATTGACATATTTTTCATCTGTTGCTGCTAGAACTGTGGTTTCCTGCTAGAATTTGTTTATGCTTACCACCATAGAGTTGTAACTCTCATTTTAAGGCATGTGTTGAATTGTATTTGATTAGGTATTGTAATGACCAAAGGTTGATTGCTGCTTCTGTTGTTATGTTGTTTGAGCTGTGCAAAACCAATTACTCATGTTTAGCTTGTTAGGCTGTTTTGGTTAAGACCAATTTGTCATGGTATGAGATTTATGTGTGTGTAGGATTCATCATGCCTGCTTGTTTAATATGTTGTTTTGACCAAAGCTTGTTGTCAACTTCTGTTTTGAGGTTTTCACCTCTTGTGCTATCACTATGTTAAATTTTATTGCAATTTGTATATTGAGTTCATGTCTTGTTAGAATGTGAATCATTGGTTGTTATGTGCATTGAAGTATTGGACTGCTGCATCATGAATGCTCCTTTTCTAAAAAACAACATTTCAAGCACTTTTGGTCCATAGCTGCAGTCCACATACTAGTTTCTGTTTTGGTTTATTTTTTAATGTTCTTTGAGTCTAAAATCCATGAAATATATGTTTGGAATTTGTGCATACCTTCATCTGATCTTAATCACCTCTGTTTTGAATCATAGCTGCCATAATGCATCTCATAAGCTTCCATGTGCATCTTCAATCGTGTTTTAATTTGTGTGACTTATCTTGAAAAATAATGATGCCATCATGATCCTCTTCAAAAAACAAGTGGTTTAGACTCAAATTTTATAAAATTTGGTTGTGTTTTGTTCAAGTTATGATGAAACCGTTTTCATGCTACTTTCCTTGTTCTTGCTTGTCGAGCCTTGGCCCAGTATGCTTGTTTTTTTTAAGTATAAGTATTTATTGGGGTGGCATAATACACGGATGTATCGCCGCCCCAGTGGTTATGCCTTGCTTTTCAATTGCCTTGCCATACTTCCTGACCTAAGTTCGATCCGTGTGGAGATCAACTCTTTTGGTTATTTTCATATTTTTCATGTTTTCACATTTTTCTCTCCTTTCCCTTCAATTATCACGCGCGCGCGCCTTTGGCTGGTTTGGCAATATTTTGAGCTTGTAATCACAAGGTGGTGGGTTCAACACCCACCAAGCGCATTCCCTTTCTTTTTAATTACTTAATTGTTTGTTTTTTTCTTTAAAAATTCAAAATAGCACAACTTTGTCAATTTTTTTTATCATTTTTGAATGATTCTTTTTGCTAATGTCTTGTTTTGTTGCATATTTTCATATGGTATGTAAAAATTCTAGAATTGTCATTTTAGAAACACCTTGCATTAAAAAGATAGTCATGCTTCTTTTTTAGGGATTTTACCCTCCTCTCTTTCATCTTTTCATTCAAAACTTTTGATTCCTTTTCTTGAGTTTGATTTTGTACTTGATGTGAGCATTGTTTGTCAACTTATTTGTGTATGTGATTTTAATCTCAACTTTTTCTTGTAAGCATCATGATTTTTTCATTTAATTTCCATTTAAAATCCCCATGAAATTTTGAATTATTTGTCAAGTTATAACTTGTTTGCATTGGTTGTTACCTTTATCTTTGTCAAGATATGTTCTTGGTTTTCACCTCTTGTGCTTATGTCTTGTAAGAACTCCTTCATGATATTGTGATATCCTTATACCTTATTTTGGTTGTAACCATTCATCTTGATTGTGATCCTTGCTTGATATTGTAATATGCTTGCATGTTCTTGGTTGTGACCATCTATCTTGTTTGAAATCCATGATATTGTGATATCGTTATACTTGCTTTTGTTGTAACCATGCATCCTGATTGAAATCCTTACTTATTGTAATATGCTTGCTTATTCTTGGTTGTAACCATATCTCTTTATATTCATCATGTTTGAATGATTATTGCTTTGTTAAGTTTATTTCCCCAAGTGATGAAACTCTTTAGTTCTCATCCAAGTTGCCTCCACTTTTCCCTTCCAAAGGAAAGCCTCTCTATTGACCTTTGGGCCATAGGTAGGTCATTACCCTCCCTTGACTTTGTAAAGTCATCTATACACTTAGTTAAGTTAGAACCTACCCATTAGACTTTTCTTAAGTCTAAAAAGCTTACCCTTTTGTTAGGAGTGCTCCTTCAATTAGAACTTAAGATAGAGTTTGTTAACTCTATGTAAGAATCATGGAGATGATTACTTACTCCCCTTTCTTGAGTGTTCAATGTAGATCTAGAGAGTTTTCTTAAACTCTACACAATCATTGTTATGTTTGTTCCCCTTTGAACCTTGATCATAATCAAATGTTCTTTAACCCTAGTGAGGTGAACTACGGTTGCTCTGATTCTATCCTAGTTAGGATACGTAGGCAGAGGATGCGATGTCTTTGCGAGCAAACTTAGAAACTATCCTTAAGTCTTAACCTACACCTTTTACCCAATCCCAGTCCATAGCAAACATTTAGCAAACTTAGCATACAAACAAACAAAAGGTTCCTGTAGAGTACTACAAATATTTAGGATGTGAAATACCTACCCTATGCATAACTAACCCCCGATCCCTGAATCTCTTAGCGTTGTTGTTACATCGCGCAAAAGGTTCTTTCTTTCTTTAGAACTTTCCTTTTGATAAATTAAAGTCCTGTTGTGAATTTAAGAATTAAGATTCAAGTTAATCAATAGCTTGGTATCACGATTCTCACCGCAACATTTATCATATCCATAGCTCCATTAGGATAGATGTCCTTTAGATCCTTGCTTTTAGGGTGCCTTGGATGCCTTTGATTGATTTTCTTTCTTCCTGATTCTCCTAAAACATAGTCCTATGATATTTGAAGCCTTCTTGTGAGAGTCTGGTCTTCCTTAGGAAGTACTCTGTGCATTCAATGATAAGTTGAACCATTGAGGACTATCCTTGAATGATGAGTTTCGTTGAGAACATGGTGAATTCCTTAGGTTTTCACTATGTCTCCCATCATCATTCTTTTCATTTCTCAAGTCCTACATTCTCAGGATCTTTCTTGTGAGAGCCTGGTCTTCCTTAGGAAGTACTCTGTGCATTCCATGAGAAATTTGAGCCTCTGATGGACATTCAATGACATGGTGGGTTCCTTAGATTCACACTATGCTCCTCTTCTCCTCCAAGTCCTATGACACAGGATCCTTCTTGTGAGAGCATGGTCTTACTTAGGAAGTACTATGTGCATTCCATGAGAAGTTTGAGCCTTGAGGACCCAAGTACCTTGTACATACACTCACTTTCATCTGTCCTATTATCTCAGGATCCCTCTTGTGAGAGCCTGGTCTTCCTTAGGAAGTACTCTGTGCATTCCATAAAGAGGTTGAGCCTTAGATGGACTCTTGTATTGATACACATCTAAACCTGATGTAGCCTTGGGATGATTTCCTTGTTTCTCATCTAGTTTATCTCTCTCCTGACGGATTGATTTCATTGCCTGCTGGCTGTGTTGCATTAGGATATGCTTGCATGTGTAGATACCCTTAGGTTTAGGTGCATGATTGCATTAAAGGTTGAGTTTGTCTCCCTTTGCTTGGATGTTTATCTGTCTTTCATACCTGTCATGTTTGCATTAAAAGTTGAGGGGTGCCTCCCTTTGCTTGTGTGCTTTTTCTATGCATTTATGTTTGCATCCCATGTTTGCATCTAAGGTTGAGCTTGCCTCCCTTGCTTGTACTGTTGCATCTGCATCTGCATCCAGTTACTTTATGTTTCACCTGCTTGATAGCTGTGTTTCTTTTTCCCCTCTGCATGTTCCCTTAGGGATCTCACTTCATTGATAAGGATAGTGATGATAGACATTAGGATGAATCCATGCATGATAACATATATGATAGATTCCCTTTCAAACCCAACATTAGGACCATATTGTATGACAACAGTAGGATGCTTGATAGTTCCCCTGTAGAGTCCTTTTCTCTTCTCATCTTCAAACCACACTAATACACTTAATAAAGGCTAATTTGTACCATACGTTACGAGCCTTAAGCTACTTAGGAAGTGGTGATTGGGGGGCTTCTCCTCGAGTACCTAGAGTGTTTAGTATACGTCCTTAGGACGATATGCGACGCATTCGTTCCTAAGTCGTAGTCTCTAGTGGAGTATAAATTACAAACATTCATAAAAAACACTTCTCCGATAAAAGACAAAAACAAACATCAGACTTCTTTTAGCCCTTTGGGGATCTCTTAATTCAGAAAACCTTTTCAGTTGAAAAGAGTGCTGTTAAGCTTCGGTTCTACCGCAAACAGGCATTATCCCTAACTGCTGGAACTGTAGTTTAACATTACTCGGGTAAAAACAATTGAACAAACCTGTGCTCTGTTTTATCCCGAACTACGTTCGCTCTGATCTCTCATACCTGTTGAGAGTAGGTAGGCACAAGATGCGATGTCTTGGCGAGCAACTTTCCCCCATCACCCGTAGTTAGCCGAACTACGTTGACTCTGACTTTCCCATTGCACGAGGGAATACGTAGGCCCAGAGCAGGGATGCTCTGTCGAGTCATTTTCCTCCTTTCTTTTTCTTTTGAACCGGCCTTGATTGGTAGATAGATAAACAACCCTTTTAGATAAACAAACAAGCATAGATCCCGTTGAGTATAACGGACGTGAGGGGTGCTAATACCTTCCCCTTGCGTAACCGACTCCTGAACCCAGAGATTTGGTTGCGATGACCGATCTTATCCTTTTCGCTAAGTTTTTCCTGATCGTTTCCTTTCCCTTTTTTGGGATAATAACGATAGGTGGCGACTCTTCTGTCTTTGCTGGCACCTTTTTTTGCAGTTGCGACAACAACCTCTATTCTTCTCTAGTGAATCACAGCAAATACTTTGAAATGCATTTGCTTCAAAAGCTCCAACCATGCCACGACTTTATTCATCAAAGAAGAAGGATAAAAAAAATCTTTACACAAGGACTCCTGATTTCCTTAAGTAGAGACTTCTTTAGGAAATCAAGAATAACTGCCACTTATCCTTATCATCCAAGATGTGCAAGGTCACATGTTCCTATGCACTTAGATCAGAAAAAAACTGACCCAAGCAGTGCTACCATCAACACCATCTTCTAGTTAAGTTTCTTGCCAGGAAACTTTATAGATAAAGATTAGATGCTTCTACTAGAACACACCTGCTGCACTCAAATACTCCTAAACAGATCTAAGAGAAATGTCGTAATCTTCATTTATTCTAGCCTTAGTTTCTTGCCAAGAACCATACTAGAACAAATACAGATCCAACTATATCTCCTTTGAGTTAGTGATTTATACCTTGAGTCAACAGAATTTTGCATAATCTTTGTTGATGGAATGTCTTAACATCTAGTTGAACGTCAGATTCTTGAAGAAGACCAACCAAATCAGGGGCCAGATGCTTTGAGCAATAAAAGGGATCCTTCTTCCAGAAGTCAAACTTGGATCATCCACCTGATGAACCAACAGAAATTTGACAATGTTGAACATTATGGATAATCAATTAAATACTTGTGCATTCCACAAATAGAGATTTATCTTAAATCCATACAACTTGTCGAGAAGACCATATGATAGATATTTACACTTCAGTAATACCATAAGTATTCTTTAGCATAAGTATCTCTGATGTTGACACATCAAGGCTGATACCCTTGACTCAACCTGCCTCTGACTTCCTCTTGCTAATAGAGCTCTTGTAAATTATACATGGTGAAAATAAATCACCTCCCATTATAACATATATCAACAAACAACTTTCTTCATTCCATTGCTCCCGACGTTGGAATGACTAGAGCGTTGATATCTTTAAGAGTAACTGGACTACCAGAGTTCATCCCTCAGAAAGATATGCAGCAGAACCACCAAAAGAACATCTTCAACATGCCCTTAAACAAGATGTCAGAACATCTTATAGGACAACATACAAAAGTAGCCACTCATCCTGCAGTTGTTGTAGAAACTCCTATATTAGAGGGCACAATAGCAGATACACAGAATTCTTTATCAGCCCAAACATTTAGCCAGATCAACAAGACAACTACAACTTCTCCTTGTTTAAACCACCAGAAAGTATCTCCTAGGATCTCATCCAGAACATACAAGATGCCTACTCTGATACCAATTGAAATTCTGGTATGCAGATCTCATATGTCCTAAGAGATGCAAATAACATTGATATCTACTCAAACAAGGACGAGGACAGACCATGTTCAATTTAAATTTCTTTAAATTGTACCAATGTCATGACCAATGTCATGACGTCTGTTGTAACATCAGCAAGCTAACAGACTATTTATCTAACCATTTAAATTATGCAAAATTATAAATGCTGAAAGATAAATAACACAATGAATTGTTCACCCAGTTCAGTGCAACCTCACCTACATCTGGGGGCTACCAAGCCAGGGAGGAAATTCACTATTAGTAGAATTAATTCAGAGTCAAACAACCCGTTTGCACTCTTTACTTAAGACCTACCCAACGACACTTCATCCTAGAGACCACTAGACCTGAGTATACCCACTCACTCCCCCTCAATCACCGCAGTGATATAAACCAATTCACAATTACAGTGGAGATATGAAGACACACTTCAAACACACCTTGATCTTGCTTCACAACTTTGATTAAGTGACACAACTCTCTTGCTTAAAAGCTTAGAGTGACACAATGTACACACCAGTTCATATACAATAGCCAAAGCAATTATACATCATACAATTGCTTGGCACACAAGGAATCTAAGATTCCTAAACACACGTGAAGAGAAAACATCTTCACTCACAAATATGTCTACCACAATGTATCAAAAGATACAAAGAGTGACTTACAAAGACACACACAAAAGACTCTCAAAGCCCTAAACCTTAATTCTACACTCAAGTTTTTCTTGTTGTGCGTGCTTGTTTTTCCCTTGCTTTTGCGCCTCCTTAAATAGCAATGCAGACTGGGCTTGGGCTGGTCACAAGTAACAAACATTAGGTTTAACAAAGTAAAACTAATTCCCATAATTCAAGGCGCTTTCAAATAGGTCATAGCCGTTCCACGATAAGCTCAGCACTGCCTAGAATCTCATCTGAGATACCTAAGGAACCCTAAAAGATTTCCTGAAATCTAGCCTGAGCTTACTCATGAATTATAACAGAAAACCAACATGTGTGTTGTGCATGTCAGCTACCTGATGTTATACGTTTGATGTCATAACATTGGTAATGACATCAAACACACTTTGTTCTTAGCTGACCAAACTCACCCTGCTGAACACTTCTGCAGAATCATCTTCACAACAATAGAAACAAGCATATTATAGTTTCCTAAAAAGTCTCAAAGATCCTTTTTATGAACACCAATTAAATCTGCCTTTTGTTCCTAATGAATCTCTTTGGCCTGCACATACTGATGAGGTATATATAAAGCATTTCTGTCAAGTGATATAAAACAGCAACACCTGCTGTACCAGACAGCGATGTCATGACATTCAGTATGACATCCATGACAACAGTTCTGTCATCAGCTCCTGTTAGCTCCTGCTGCACCAGACAACAATGTCATGACATTGGTAATGGCATCCTAATTAAACCACACGACAGCAGTTCTGTCATCAGCTCCTGTTGTACCAGACAATAATGTCATGACATTGGTAATGACATCCTAATTAAAACACATGACATCAGTTCTATTACCACAGCTCTTGCTGTATCAAACAACGATATCATGAAATTGGTAATGACATCCTAATTAAAAACACATGA
>OZ012738.1:170285325-170290325 GCA_963859935.3 Lathyrus sativus | reverse complement strand
ATTTGGCACAGTTTCAGAGTAACGAGCCACCGACGTTTGAAGGGGGAATTTTGGATCCTGAAGCTGCACAGAAATGGCTGAAGGCAATTGAGAAGATTTTCAGGACGGGGTTGTAATGATGAGCAAAAAGTGAGGTTCGATACTCACATGCTGGAAGGAGAAGCTGAGGCTTGGTGGGACAACAGTCGCTAGAGATTGGAGGTTGCAGGAACTGTGATTACTTGGGATATGGTCCGAACTGGGTTTCTGGAAAAGTATTTTCCAGAAGATATACGAAGTGCTAAGGAGATAGAGTTTCTAGAGCTGAAGCAGGGTAATCTGACTGTAGCAGAGTATGCTGCTAAATTTGAAGGGTTGGTACAGTATTGTCCTCATTACAATACTAAAGAGGCAATGACTTCCAAGTGTTTGAAGTTTGAAAATGGGTTGTGTCCGGAGATTAAGATGGGGATCGCTTGTCAGAAGATCAGGAATTATCCTGAGCTGGTAAGCAGAAGCAGAATTTATGATAATGACAACCGGGCCAGGATTGCACACTATAAGGCGGCGAATGACCGTAAGGGTAAGCAGAGATTTGGTGGTACTCCTTACAGTGTTCCCACTGATAAGGGAAAACATAAGGCTGCTGCTGATAAGAAGCCCGGAGAAGGGAGAGTGTCTGCTGGTGTGAAGTGTTTCCGATGTGGTGGTGCGGGGCATCGTGCTAATGATTGTCCTGATGACGTTAAGAAGTGTTTCAAGTGTGGTAAGTCAGGCCATGTGATAGCGGATTGCAAGGCTGCTATTCCTACCTGTTATAACTATGGTGAGAAAGGTCATATCAGTACACACTACGAGAAGCTGAAGTCTCAGGTGCCTCAGGCCAGTGGTAAAGTGTTTGCAGTGGTAGGGACTCAATCTGCCGGCGAGGAGCGTCCTATCAAAGGTACTTGTTTTATCAATAATGTTCCTTTGACTGCTATGATTGATTTCATTTCTGTTGATTGTGTGAAGAGATTAGGTTTGGTGCCGTCTACTCTTGAGCATCGGGTGACTATTGAAACTACCTCTATTAGTTCAGTGACTACTTCTTTGGTGTGTTTGAAGTGTCCACTGACTATTTTTGGTAGAGACTTTGGGGTAGATCTGATTTGTCTGCCACTTGGTAAGCTGGATGTTATTCTGGGTATGAACTGGTTAGAGTTCAACCGAGTCTACATCGATTATTTTCGGGAGGTGTTGTTGTTCCTTACTCCAGAAGAGGAAGCATTGGCGAATTCCTTGTCTAATAAGGAATTGAGGCCCTTGTTAGAGGACGAAGCTAAAATGTTTGCTTTATTTGCATCAATATCTGTTGACGGAAAGGCGTCAATGAAGGAGTTGACGGTGGTGAATGAATTTCCCGAAGTGTTCCCTGGTGATATTACGGAATTACCTCCGACAAGAGAAGTTGAATTTAGCATTGATCTTATTCCTGGTACGAGACCTATATCTATGGCGCCATACAGGGTGTCGGCAGTGGAATTGGCTGAGTTGAAATCTCCGATTGGAGAATTG
This sequence comes from Lathyrus sativus, assembly GCA_963859935.3. Classification (NCBI taxonomy): domain Eukaryota; kingdom Viridiplantae; phylum Streptophyta; class Magnoliopsida; order Fabales; family Fabaceae; genus Lathyrus; species Lathyrus sativus. Next base: position 170,288,789 of record OZ012738.1, on the reverse strand, counting down.
TTGGATATGAAGCTTATCAGACCGAGTGTGTCGCCGTGGGGAGCCCCAGTGCTGTTGGTAAAGAAGAAGGATGGTAGTATGCGTTTATGCATCGATTACCATCAGTTGAATAAAGTGACCATTAAGAATAAGTATCCTCTTCCAAGGATTGATGATTTGATGGATCAGTTGGTGGGAGCTTGTGTGTTCAGTAAAATTGACTTGAGATCGGGTTACCATCAGATCAGAGTGAAAGAAGGTCATATTTAGAAAACGGCATTTAGAACTCTTTATGGACATTACAAATATACAGTAATGCCTTTTGGAGTGTCTAATGCGCCAAGAGTGTTTATGGAGTATATGAACTGAATATTCCATTCTTATCTGGATCAGTTTATTGTTGTGTTTATTGATGATGTACTGATTTATTCTAAGTCTGAAGAAGAGCATGCAGGACATTTGAGAATTGCTTTGCAAGTGCTGAAAGATAATAAGTTGTTTGCTAAACTATCAAAGTGTGAGTTCTGGATGAAGACTGTGAGTTTCTTGGGGCATGTGATATCTGGTGACGGTGTAACTGTGGACCCATCGAAAGTGAGTGCAGTGCTGCAGTGGGAACCGCCGAAGACAGCAACGGAGATTAGAGGCTTTTTGGGTTTGGCAGGTTATTACCGAAGTTTTATTGAGGGGTTTTCTAGTTTGGCGTTGCCATTGACCCAGTTGACGAGGAAGGATCAAGTTTTTGTGTGGGATGCTGCTTGTGAAGAAAGCTTTGAGGAACTGAAAAAGAGATTGACTACAACATAGGTGTTAATATTGCCAAATCCGAGTGAACCTTTTATGGTGTATTGTGATGCGTCTACGATGGGATTAGGAGGGGTTCTTATGCAGAATGGTAAGGTGGTGGCATATGCTTCTCGGCAATTAAGAGTGCATGAAAGGAATAATCCTACCCATGACCTTGAATTGGCTGCGGTAGTTTTTGTGTTAAAGATCTGGAGGCACTATTTGTATGGTTCGAGATTTGAGGTATTTAGTGACCATAAGAGTCTGAAATATTTGTTTGATCAGAAGGAGCTAAATATGAGACAGAGAAGATGGTTGGAATTCTTGAAGGATTACGATTTCAGTTTGAGTTATCATCCAGGAAAGGCGAATGTAGTAGCCGATGCTTTGAGCAGGAAAACAATTCATATGTCGGCTTTAATGGTAAAAGAAATGGAGCTAATCGAGCAGTTCATAGATTCGAGCATGGTTTGTGAGTTTACGGCAGGTGGTGTGATGTTGGGCAAGTTGCAAGTGAACAATGATTTCTTGGATATGATTAAAGAGAACCAAAAGCTAAATATGAAGTTAGTGGATTTGATGTCGGGAGTAGGAAGTGACGTCGATGGTGATTTTAAGTTGGATAGTACAGGTGTGTTGAGATTTAGAGGCAGGATTTGTGTGTCGGATAATGATGAACTGAAAAAGTCAATTCTGAGTGAAGGACATTGTAGTAGTTTGAGTATCCATCCGGGAGCTACGAAGATGTACCACGATTTAAGGAAAATATTTTGGTGGTCTGGTATGAAAAGTGAAAATTCTGGCCAACCCACGATGGATGTTCTAACAGAAGTTATAACATCCACTGTGACATTCACTACAGACCTACTATTATGCAGTAATAACAAAGCAGTAAATAACACAGTTGGTTGTTGACCTAGCTCAGTGTAACACACTTACATCTGGGGGCTACCAAGCCAGGGAGAAATTTCACTATCAGTAGAATTAATTCAGAGTCAAACCTCCAGTTTGCACTCCTCACTTAAAACCTATCCAATGACAATTTAACCTAGAGACACTCTAGACTCGAGTATACCCACTCACTCCCTACAATCACACACCAGTGATAACAAACAGTTACCAATTAAATAGTATATTGAAGAGACACTTCAACTACACACACACCTTGATCTTGCTTCAAAGCTTTGATCAAGTGACACACACTCTTGCTTAACAGCTTCGAGTGGTACACAGCCTAGAAACTACCTAACCAATGCAATCAACAGTTGCTTGGATTACAAGTGTTCCTAAGACACAATCGTGAAGAACAACCTCTTCACTTCTAAACTACTATGGTGATTTCTCTACTTCTCTATCTCCAACTGCTGCCTTCTAGGATTGCTTCTCATGTTATTTATAGCAGCAGATCAGTCCTTGGGCCTGGGCGCATACATTAGGTTTTATCCATCATAAAACCTCTCTTTAGTATTCTGCACGTTTGCCACTTTAATCAGGTACATATTAGTTCCCCTAGGGCGTCTAAAATGTCTCCTGCATTCTAGCTTGAGCTTCTGAGTTGTTTCCTGAGTTCTAGATACCAGAATAACAAACTTCCGCTTGATGTCATACGACCTATGTCATAACATTGAGTATGACATCCAGCTTACCTTATAGTTAGCTTAGTTAACTTACTCTGCACAGTCTATATTATGAATGTAACAACATCAGACATGACATTCATACATATACTAATATTTTGCCATAAAATGCAGCCAATCAAGAGCACTTACAAAAAGAGATATAGCTCAATTTGTTTACGCCTGTTTGGTATGTCAAAAATCGAAGGTGGAACATCAGAGACCCTCTAGAATGATGCAACCGTTGGAAAATCCGGTTTGGAAATGGGATTGTATAACCATGGATTTTGTGACAGGTTTGCCGAATACGGCGAGAGGATTTGATGCTATTTGGGTGATTGTGGATCGACTTACGAAGTCTGCACATTTTGTGTCGATCCATATCAGTTTTCCGTTGGACAAACTAGCAGAGATTTATATTCGGGTAATAGTGAAGCTTCATGGTGTTCCGTCGAGTATCGTGTCGGATAGAGATCCGAGGTTTACTTCAGAGTTTTGGAGGAGTTTACAGGAAGCTTTGGGTACTAAGTTGAAGTTGAGTTCAGCTTACCATCTGCAAACCGATGGTCAGTCAGAGAGGACTATTCAGTCGCTGGAGGATTTGCTAAGGGCTTGTGTGTTGGAAACGGGTGGTGCGTGGGATACTCATTTACCGTTGATCGAGTTCACGTACAACAACAATTACCATTCTAGTATCGGAATGGCACCGTTTGAAGCTTTATATGGAAGAAGATGCAGAACTCCTATGTGTTGGTATGAGACGGGGTGAGAATGTAGTATTGGGGCCGGAAATTATGCAGCAGACTACTGAGACAATTCAGATGATTCGTGAGAAAATGAAAGCGTCTCAGAGTAGGCAGAAGAGTTATCATGATAACCGAAGGAAAGAGCTGGAATTCAGTGAAGGTGATCACGTGTTCCTAAGAGTCAACCCAGTGACTGGTGTGGGTCGTGCGTTGAAGTCCAAGAAGTTGGATCCTAAGTTTATTGGGTCGTATCAGATTTTGCAGAGAGTTTGTGTTGTAGCTTATAGGGTGGCGTTGCCGCCTGAACTGTCGAATTTGCATGACATGTTTCATGTGT
>OZ012738.1:170272825-170282825 GCA_963859935.3 Lathyrus sativus | reverse complement strand
GTTTATCAGGACTAACGAGTGTGTACAGGATCATCTCGGCTTTTTACGACTTCTCTGACAGGTGCAAGATAATATGGATTCAACTCGAGGATCGTTTATATGTGTTTAGAATCTAGCGGTTGCAATTTAATCAAGTGGTATTATTTGGCTTGAGGCAGAGCAATTTAACTCGTATCAAACAGGATGTTAATTTGGCGATATGAGGATCTACAAGTGTTTTTTTTCAAGGCCTCAGGATATTAGTGTGGCATAGTATAAAGTTTACTGGAAGATGTAGACAGAGGTTTTCTATAAGGAGAAAGTGTTTTAATGGTGACTAGTTTGAATTTATTCAAAGCTCATGGTCGTTTTAAAGAGATATTGAGCTCGGGGATTAATGAAGAGCAGAGGATATGAAACGCAAGTTCTAATCTCAAAGTCATACAAGACTTAGTCTTGATTCAAAGGAACTATATGATTAATGTCAAATTTGTGGGCTTATGTGATTCAAGTCCTCGACAGAATCCATTTTCTTTCTTATAAATCAATTGGTGTTAAGCTCATCATACTCAAAAGACAAATTTTCCAACCAAGTAAAGACGGTTCACGATGTTCAAGACCTTAATTTGAGTTCATAATATTGGGAGTCACTTAAAGTTTAAGATTTTACTTAAGGCAGAAAGGCAATTCATTATCACAAGGCTGCTACCATGTTTGAGGGATAGAATCTATAATGAACATCAATTCATGATAATATACAGGATTCGCATTTGAACTTACAGTAAGCCAACTCAATCTCTATTACAGTACATCATTAATATTACAAGTGTTCCATGTACAATCAGACCTTGTGCAATACAAATTGCACAATTGAGAACCATTACAGCATGTACCAATCTAAATCCTAAACCATTGCATCAAATGTAGACGATAAAAGTTTTGTTTATATTCAACTTATCCAGCCTCGGGAATCAACCAGGTTCGCTTCTTAAGCCATCAAAAGTTGCTAGCTCCGCCTTTTGTGTATGCCACCATTACCGTCCATGAGCATTAGCTTTGAAGCCCGCAATAACAGCATGAAATACCAACAGGCCATTGGGAATAAGCTTCTACTGTTACTGATTGAGTTTAATTCAAAAAGCCAGAAAAGTATTAGTGAGTAACAGACTTTACAAGAATACCAACAACAATGTTCTCACTAACAGTACATCAAGGCGTATCAACGGTGATCTTCAATCCGCAGTTGGAGTGCGAAATAGATAACTAACAAAATACACAAAGGAGAGCGTTGTTTACCTCTGTTACCGACAATGCTCCCCACGACGGCAAAATCCCTGTAAGCTAACACAAGAATGCGTAACTGAAGATGTTCCAATAGCTTGTGCGAGACAATTTTTCTTTGTGATACTTCAGGAAGCCAAAATGAGGATGGAGATATCTTTTCTAGAAAGAGACAAAAACTACGACAGTGTGTTGCAGATACCTTACTTCCTGGTGCAGAGAAACTATGTCCAAAAGGGCTTGATTTTGTCTCCATGTGTCTGAGTCGGCTGTTTCCAATGAGCACTGGCTGCACTGTAAAGAATAAATACGAGGAGCACTATCTAATACCAAAGAGAAAATTTCTTGAACTTGAATCAAGCTCGTGCATCCGTGATCATTTATTGTCTCCTATGTTCCTCCGGTCAGTTGAGTTGACTACTCCTCACATTGAATTTCCAATCTATCCTCGCAAGTTTCGACCTATGTTCAGAACAGAAGCTGAAAGTGAATGTGGTGGAACTTCTAGTTACCTAGACAAGAATGATGTAACTTGAGTCAGAGCCAGAGCATGAAACCTCATGGGAAAAGATTTTAACTGTGATAGAAGTTTAGATAAAGTTACCTATCAGTTGGAAGTCATGCGAAGTTGATTGTTTCACTTGGAAGCCTTTCGTGGAAGCTATGTCTTCATCTTATCCCTCGTCTTCGATGCGAACTACACAAATTAATTCCAACAACGGAAGTACTGGACACATGTTTTCAAACCCTGCTGAGCTCCTTGATAACATCCCTTTTTTTTCACCTGCTTCAGATACGCACTCTATGTCATTCCCTCAAGAAAGTGATGCTATGTTTCCGTTTCTTGATAATGTTCCCATCCAAAATGATCATGTGGAATACAGTGGTTCTAATGTCTTGGGTAGAAATACCAAACAAACAGAGTTCAAGGAGTGGGTGGATCAGTTAATGTCAGTTGATGATGATTCTCTTCAACTGGATTGGAATAAACTTCTCGGTGATAATAATATGGCAAAACCAACAGCAAAGGAGACTCAAGTTTCACTGCAGCAGTATGTTCCATCTAATGAAGTTAATGTTTTTCTGATCTGGTAATCACTAGCGAAAGATTGGAGAGTGGAATCAAGTCTGGTAAGATTTTGAATGGTGGTGGATCCTCATCGAGAGGAACAAAGAAGCCATATTCTGCAAACCCCAAGAGAAGGGAGGGGGATGCAAATGCTGTTTCTCACAAGGGTAAGGGTAGAGCTCAGTCCCGTTATCCTCAACAAGTCGCCACAGTAGATATCCTGGCTGCAGCTCATCAGCAAGGCAATGTTCAACGACCTTATGCTGCCAGGCAAAGAACGGCTAATAGGCAGTTTGCGAATCCTCCTATGCCGTATTCTCAGTTGTTACAACGGTTGATGCAGTTACAACTAGTTTAGAAGAGGACCTTGGCTCCTCTCACTGGTCCTCCACCTGCTGGGTACGATGCGAACACTCATTGTGATTTTCACTCGGGTGCTCCGGGGCACGATATTGAACATTGCAAAGCTTTCAAGCATAAAGTACAGGACTTTCTTGATTCCAAAGCTATCAATTTCACCAATGAGGGGCCTAATGTAACTCAGAATCCGATGCTGAATCATGGTGTGGCCGGAGCCAATGCCATTATTGAGGGGGAGAAGTTGAATGTGATAACTGATGTTGAAGATTTGAAGACTCCACTGGGTTTTGTGAAGGGTTGTTTGTTGAAGAATGGGGTATTTCCTGGTTGTTCTGCTGACTGCTCAGAATGTGAAGTGCAACCTGTGGGTTGTGATCTTTTGAATAGGGGTATTCAGAGAATGATTGATGAGGGTTGTTTGCAATTTGATAAAGTCGTGAAAGAAGATGTCGTAAAAGAGGTGCGTAATGATAGAAACGAAGTTACTACGATTTCCATTCCATACCGGACTATCAATATTTCAGCGCCTGCTAAGCCAGCTCCGGTTACCATTACTCTACTGGGACCCATGTCGTACGAGAGCACTAGAGTTATCCCATGGAATTATGGGGGAGAGGTGTTCTATAATGGGCAAAAGCAAGAGTGGACAAAATCGGCAAGCGGAAGTTCGTCGGTTGAGAATATAGTGGGGGCTAGAGGTATTACTAGAAGTGGTAGGGTCTTCTTTCCACCAGAGGTTATTGCTGATAAAAATGACAAGGGTAAGCATAAGGCTGTGATTTAGGAGAATGTCCAACCCCAGGTTGTTACTGATGATATTTCAAAGGATGCGGAGGAATTTATGAGATTAATTCGGAAGAGTGACTACAAAATTGTGGATCACTTGAATCAGACTCCTTCAAAGATTTCTATCCTGTCATTGTTGATGAGTTCGGAGGCACATCGCAACACTCTACTGAAAGTTTTGAATGCAGCGTATGTACCCCAAGAGATTTCTGTTAATCAGTTGGAGGGGGTAGTCGCTCACGTGAATGTTGGTAATGGTCTCGGCTTTACTGATTTAGATCTGACTCCTGCTGGGAGGAACCATAATCACGTTGCCTATTCAGATAGGACTAGAGATCTTTGATGCAACTTTCTATATTATTGATATCCAGCCAGTATACAGCTGTTTGCTTAGCCGACCTTGGATACATGCTGTCGGGGAAGTTACCTCAACATTGCATCAAAAGCTGAAGTATATGGTGGAAGGGAAGATAGTCACGGTATGTGGTGAAGAGAACATTATGGTTAGCCATATGCCATCCTTCAAGTACGTGGAAGTGGATGGTGAGATCCACGAAACACTCTGCCAGGCATTCGAAACAGTTCAGATTCAGGGGAAGTCTCTTGTAGAAGCCAAGGGCCCAGAAGTTTCGATGTCATCACTCAAGGAAGCTCGTGCTATCGTAGAATCCGGCTCATCTCAGAAGTGGGGCCAAGTTCTTGATGTTCCTCTCAAGCAAGACAAGTTCGGCCTGGGATACAAACCCTCCAGTTCTTCTCAGATTCCGAAATACAGGGGACCTGTGCAGTTCACCAGTAATGGTGTGATATTTGACAGGATTAATGTCGTTGAAGACAATGAAGGGGACAGTGACTGCGACATGGATGCGTGGATTCGTCCATGTACTCCTGGCCAGAAGTTGTGCAACTGGACTACCGAAGAAGTCATTCATGTTACTGCTGCAGAGTAATGTTCATTTGTTTTGGTTATGTTCATTCCTGCGTTCTGCCCAAGACGTAGTGACCCATTTGTGGGGCCTTCTTGTTATTTGCAATTTATCATTAAATAAAAGATGTTTCGCATTCAAATTTTGTGATCCCTGTTTTTCTTGTTTTTGTTTTGCATTTATACTTAACAAAAAAATGGCAATGTGTTTTGTTTGTTGCATCGCATAATAAACATAACATCCTCATGCAGGTCTTTTATATCAGATGCCATCGATTCAGGTTCAGCTATGACTTCGTATGACTTTGATAATCCCATTTATCAAGCTGAAGATGAGACTGACGAAGACTGTGAACTACTCGAAGAGTTAACCAGGCTTCTCAAACAAGAGGAAAGGGTCATTGTGCCTCATCAGGAGGATATTAAGATTATCAATCTGGGTACTTAGGATAACAAGAAAGAGGTTAAAGTAGGGGTTGCATTGGAAGACAGTGTCAAGAGAAGATTGGTTGAAATGCTCCGTGAGTATAATGATATATTCGCTTGGTCTTACCAAGACATGCCTGGGATGGATACAAATATTGTGGTACACCAGTTACCTCTCAGAGAAGAATGCTCGCCAGTCAAGCAGAAGTTGAGACGGACAAGGCCTGACATGGCAGTCAAGATCAAAGAAGAAGTTCAGAAGCAGTTGAATGCTGGGTTTCTTGCTGTCACGATCTACCCTCTGTGGGTCGCTAATATTGTTCCTGTGCCTAAGAAGGATGAAAAGGTCAGGATGTGCGCTGATTATCGAGATCTGAATAAAGCGAGCCCGAAAGACGATTTCCAGCTCCCCCATATTGATGTGTTGGTTGATAACACCGCTCAATATTCTGTGTTTTCATTCATGGATGGCTTCTCTGGGTATAACTAAATCAAGATGGCCCTAGAGGACATGGAGAAAACTACTTTCATCACACCATGGGGGACTTTTTGCTATAAGGTGATGCCCTTTGGATTGAAAAATGCAGGGACAACTTACCAGCGGGCGATGGTCACTTTGTTTCATGATATGATTCATCATGAGGTGGAAGTCTATGTTGATGACATGATTGCAAAGTCACAGACGGAGGAGGGACATCTGGTCGATCTTCTGAAATTGTTCGAAAGCTTGAGGAAGTTCAAACTGAGGCTGAATCCTAACAAGTGCACCTTCAGGGTGAGATCTGGAAAGTTATTGGGTTTCATTGTCAGTGAAAAAGGTATTGAGGTAGATCCTGCCAAAATAAAAGCTATACAAGAAATGCCTGAGCAGAGAAAGGAAAAAGAGGTTCGTGGTTTCCTGGGGAGATTAAACTACATTGCAAGGTTTATATCTCATCTTACAGCCACTTGTGAACCAATATTCAAATTGCTAAGAAAAGATCAAACGGTCAGGTGGAATGAAAATTGCCATAAGGCATTTGAAAGAATAAAAGAATATTTACAGGAACCTCCAATACTCATGTCTCCAGTTGCAGGGAGACCATTGATCATGTATCTCACAGTTCTTGAGAATTCAATGGGATGTGTGCTCGATTAACCGGAAGAGTCAGGTAGAAAAGAGCATGACATCTACTACCTGAGTAAGAAATTCACTGATTGCGAGTCGAGGTACTCAATGCTGGAAAAAACATGTTGTGCACTCTCTTGGGTCGCTAAGCGTTTGAGACAGTACATGTTAAACCACACAACCCTATTGATTTCGAAGATGGATCCAATAAAGTATATCTTTGAAAAACAAGCACTCTCCGGAAGGATTTCCCGATGGAAAATGGTGTTAACAGAGTATGATATTCAGTATGTCTCCCAGAAAGCCATTAAGGGAAGCGTTCTGTCAGAATATCTTGCGGAACAGCCGGTTGAGGATTATCAGCCGATGAAGTTTGACTTCCCAGATGAAGACGTCATGTTTCTGAAGATGAAAGATTGTGATGAGCCTTTACCTGACGAGGGTCCTGAGAGAGAATCTCAGTGGAAATTGGTTTTCGACGGAGCTGTTAATTCATATGGTAGCGGAATCGGGGCTATCATTACTACTCCTCACGGGTCTCATATACCGTTCACCGCCCGATTGACATTCGCATGCACCAATAATGAAGCCGAGTATGAAGCTTGCATTATGGGTTTAGAAGACGTCGTTGATATGAGGATTAAGAATCTGGATGTATACAATGACTTAGCGTTAGTCGTTAACCAAATCAAACGAGAGTGGGAAACTCGTCAGGCCAACCTGGTGCCTTATAGAGATTATGCAAGGAGATTGCTGCCTTTCTTTGATAGAGTTGATTTCCATCATATGCCGAGGGCTGAGAATCAGATGGCAGATGCCCTGGCCATGCTATCCTCAATGTACAAAGTAAATTTCTGGAATGAAACTCCTGCTATCACCATCATGCGTCTTGATATACCTGCTTCTGTGTTTGCTGTTGAGAAAGCATCCGATGGAAAGCCTTGGTATTTTGATATCAAGCATTTTCTCAAGGCTCTAGAGTACCCATCTGGGGCATCCAGTAAAGATAAGAAGACTCTGAGGAGGTTAGCTGGAAATTTTTATCTGAACAAGGACGATGTGATCTATAGGAGAAACTTCGACACGGTCTTGCTGCGTTATGTTGATGAACTTGAAGCAAACCTGTTGATGGAGGAAGTTCACGAGGGTTATTTTGGTACTCATGCCAATGGACATGCAATGGCTAGAAAATTGTTGAGAGCTGGGTATTATTGGATGACTATGGAATCCGATTGTTTCAAATATGCCAGAAAATGCCATAAATGCCAGATTTATGCCGATAAAATGCATGTCCCACCAACTCCTCTGAATGTGTTGACGTCTCCTTGGCCTTTTTCCATGTGGGGAATCGATATGATTAGAAAGATTGAGCCGACTGCTTTTAATGGACATCGCTTCATTCTGGTCGCGATTGATTACTTTACGAAGTGGGTAGAAGCAGTGTCATTTGCTAATGTCACGAGACAGGTGGTAGCTCAATTCATAAAGAAGGACATCATTTGTCGTTATGGAATTCCGGAGAGAATCATTATTGATAATGGTTCGAATTTGAATAACAAAATGATGAAAGAACTGTGTCAGAGTTTCAAGATTGAACATCACAATTCTTCTCCGTATTGTCCGAAGATGAATGGCGCTGTTGAGGCAGCTAATAAGAATATCAAGAAGATTGTGCAGAAGATGGTAGTAACCTACAAGGACTGGCACAAGATGTTGCCCTTTGCTCTTCACAGTTATCGTACTTCAGTGCGTACATAAACCGGGGCAACTTCTTTCTCACTAGTGTATGGTACGGAAGTTGTCCTGCCATTAGAAGTTGAGATTCCTTCGTTAAGGGTATTGTCGGATATAAAGCTTGACAAAGCTGAATGGGTGCAGACCAGGTTGAATCAGCTGAGTTTGATTGACGAAAATAAATTGGCAGCCATTGCGCATGGCCGGTTGTACCAGAGTAGGATGAAGAAAGCCTTTGATCAGAAAGTGCGTCCTCGGTGCTTCCAGACGGGTGATTTGGTGTTGAAAAGGATCCTTCCTCCTCAGACAGATCACAGGGGAAAATGGACTCCTAACTATGAAGGTCCATATGTGGTAAGAAAGGTTTTCTCTGGAGGAGCCTTATTGGTATCTACTATGGATGGTTAAGATTTTTCGTCCCCTGTGAACGCGGACGTGGTTAAAAAATACTTTGCTTGAAAGAGACCCGCTGGACATAAAAAGAAAAGTCCAGGAAAAAATGGGGCATCCCAGCGAACCATAAAAAGAAAAGGTTCGGGCAAAAATTAGGGATAAAAGAAAAAAAGAATGAACCCGCAAAGTTGAAAACCTGAAAAGGCAACTTTGGCAAAAATGGGTATCCCGGTGGATTGAAAACCCGAAAGGGCGATCCAGGCAAAAGTTAGGGATTTAAAAAGCAAATGATCACAGTCCGTGTTTGATCTGTAAGCTTGTGAGCAGTTATCCCAAAGGAAAGGAATCAGTTCAGTCAGTCTTGTCAGAAGACGGAGCATGGGGAATATCGAAGACATACAGGTCATAGCTGAATCGACACATGGTGGTTGTCATTGCCGACATTTTTATTGTATTTGTTTCTTGTTTTTTTGAGCAATTACCTCTTTTCAGGAATTGCGTCTGAATTGTAATTTGCCTATTTACAGGCCCTTAAAAAAAGCAAATGATCATGGTCTGCGTTCGATCTGTAAGCTTGTGAGCAGTTATCCCAAGGGAAAGGAATCAGTTCAGTCAATCTTGTCAAAAGACGAAACATGGGGAACATCGAAGACATACAGGTGATAGCCGAATCGACACATGGTGGTTGTCTATTTCCACATTGCTGTCATTTTTATTTTATTTGTTTTTGAGCAATTACCTCTTTTCAGGAATTGCATCTGAATTGTAATTCGCCTATTTACAGGCCTTCCATCAATAAAGTATTCACCTCAGTCAAAGAGCTTTCATTTTCTTGTCCATTTTACTGTTTTGTTTGCGAAATGTCTGTTATTTTGGTAAACATTGCAGGTAAAAGCAAGAGGTTGTACAGAGCATAATGAAAGCGCTGACTTTGCGTGATCGGCAAGTATCATGGATGGTAACTGAGGTAACCATTTCACATATAGAACATTTCTGGTGTTTTTCTTTGTTGCAGGTCAACAGGGTTATCTCAGCCGAGTGAGTTTTCCCTTATTCTCAGTCGTTCAAAGTCGCAGCAAATGGCAGTTGTTGACGGTCGGGTATTCTCAACAGGTTAAATGCAGTCAGGCATGAGCAACGAAGAGGTTTGTTTCCCCCATAGCAGAGACTTCGCTTCCCCAATGAAGTGGTCGTCTCCTCTCTCCGGCAGAGTTTGTTTCCTCTCCCCGGCAGGGTCCGATTGTCAAGTCTGAAATGTTGTACCTCCAACAGAACAAAGCTTTGTCTTCGTGAGAAAGTGAGTCCCCGGCAGGGTGGAGTTTGTTCCCAGCAGAGCAAGATAGAAGTGATTCCCTCAGTGATAGGATGGTTGTAAACCAGTTTTCTTTTCCAGCGGAGGCAACGTCGGTAACGCCCTTTCCCAATGGAGTCGGTATTCAGAATTTTCTCCAGCAGAGTGCAGTGTTGATTCCCTCGACAGAGTAAGTGGTGGAATAGGAGCGTGGGACTTCCCTAGTAGAATGGAGTTCCTAGTAGGAGTATCTGATATTCATCGGCAAGACAGGTTGATACTTGATATAATCCCAAGCAGAGTGGATTTTCTCCCCAAGCAGGATGGAGTTTCCGGGATGCCAGTCAGGGCTGATTCCCCGAGCAGAGTAAAGTTTGTTTGGCGGTTGGTCGTATCTCTCCCGCAGGGACGGTTTCTTCAGCAGGAGGAGTTTGGTTTAAGCAGAGGGTCGCTTGTGTTCCAGCCGAGCTATTCAATTCCCCAGAAGAGTTGTATTTTGGAGGGTCATCCAGGGCATTTCCTCGACAGGATATGATTTGATCCCCAACGAAGTGAATGTTGTTCCAGGAGGCCGTTCAGGGCTTGTTTTCCCAATAAGTCCAGTTTGCCGGCATGTGCCAACTCTCCCGGTAGGGTTGTTCTCTCTCC
>OZ012738.1:170265325-170267825 GCA_963859935.3 Lathyrus sativus | reverse complement strand
TGCCACTTGGTAAGCTGGATGTTATTCTGGGTATGAACTGGTTGGAGTTCAACCGAGTCTACATCGATTATTTTCGGGAGGTGTTGTTGTTCCTTACTCCAGAAGAGGAAGCATTGGCGAATTCCTTGTCTAATAAGGAATTGAGGCCCTTGTTAGAGGACGAAGCTAAAATGTTTGCTTTATTTGCATCAATATCTGTTGACGGAAAGGCGTCAATGAAGGAGTTGACGGTGGTGAATGAATTTCCCGAAGTGTTCCCTGGTGATATTACGGAATTACCTCCGACAAGAGAAGTTGAATTTAGCATTGATCTTATTCCTGGTACGAGACCTATATCTATGGCGCCATACAGGGTGTCGGCAGTGGAATTGGCTGAGTTGAAATCTCCGATTGGAGAATTGTTGGATATGAAGCTTATCAGACCGAGTGTGTCGCCGTGGGGAGCCCCAGTGCTGTTGGTAAAGAAGAAGGATGGTAGTATGCGTTTATGCATCGATTACCATCAGTTGAATAAAGTGACCATTAAGAATAAGTATCCTCTTCCAAGGATTGATGATTTGATGGATCAGTTGGTGGGAGCTTGTGTGTTCAGTAAAATTGACTTGAGATCGGGTTACCATCAGATCAGAGTGAAAGAAGGTCATATTTAGAAAACGGCATTTAGAACTCTTTATGGACATTACAAATATACAGTAATGCCTTTTGGAGTGTCTAATGCGCCAGGAGTGTTTATGGAGTATATGAACTGAATATTCCATTCTTATCTGGATCAGTTTATTGTTGTGTTTATTGATGATGTACTGATTTATTCTAGGTCTGAAGAAGAGCATGCATGACATTTGAGAATTGCTTTGCAAGTGCTGAAAGATAATAAGTTGTTTGCTAAACTATCAAAGTGTGAGTTCTGGATGAAGACTGTGAGTTTCTTGGGGCATGTGATATCTGGTGACGGTGTAACGGTGGACCCATCGAAAGTGAGTGCAGTGCTGCAGTGGGAACCGCCGAAGACAGCAACGGAGATTAGAGGCTTTTTGGGTTTGGCAGGTTATTACCGAAGTTTTATTGAGGGGTTTTCTAGTTTGGCGTTGCCATTGACCCAGTTGACGAGGAAGGATCAAGTTTTTGTGTGGGATGCTGCTTGTGAAGAAAGCTTTGAGGAACTGAAAAAGAGATTGACTACAACATAGCTGTTAATATTGCCAAATCCGAGTGAACCTTTTATGGTGTATTGTGATGCGTCTACGATGGGATTAGGAGGGGTTCTTATGCAGAATGGTAAGGTGGTGGCATATGCTTCTCGGCAATTAAGAGTGCATGAAAGGAATAATCCTACCCATGACCTTGAATTGGCTGCGGTAGTTTTTGTGTTAAAGATCTGGAGGCACTATTTGTATGGTTCGAGATTTGAGGTATTTAGTGACCATAAGAGTCTGAAATATCTGTTTGATCAGAAGGAGCTAAATATGAGACAGAGAAGATGGTTGGAATTCTTGAAGGATTACGATTTCAGTTTGAGTTATCATCCAGGAAAGGCGAATGTAGTAGCCGATGCTTTGAGCAGGAAAACAATTCATATGTCGGCTTTAATGGTAAAAGAAATGGAGCTAATCGAGCAGTTCATAGATTCGAGCATGGTTTGTGAGTTTACGGCAGGTGGTGTGATGTTGGGCAAGTTGCAAGTGAACAATGATTTCTTGGATATGATTAAAGAGAACCAAAAGCTAAATATGAAGTTAGTGGATTTGATGTCGGGAGTAGGAAGTGACGTCGATGGTGATTTTAAGTTGGATAGTACAGGTGTGTTGAGATTTAGAGGCAGGATTTGTGTGTCGGATAATGATGAACTGAAAAAGTCAATTCTGAGTGAAGGACATTGTAGTAGTTTGAGTATCCATCCGGGAGCTACGAAGATGTACCACGATTTAAGGAAAATATTTTGGTGGTCTGGTATGAAAAGTGAAAATTCTGGCCAACCCACGATGGATGTTCTAACAGAAGTTATAACATCCACTGTGACATTCACTACAGACCTACTATTATGCAGTAATAACAAAGCAGTAAATAACACAGTTGGTTGTTGACCCAGCTCAGTGTAACACACTTACATCTGGGGGCTACCAAGCCAGGGAGAAATTTCACTATCAGTAGAATTAATTCAGAGTCAAACCTCCAGTTTGCACTCCTCACTTAAAACCTATCCAATGACAATTTAACCTAGAGACACTCTAGACTCGAGTATACCCACTCACTCCCTACAATCACACACCAGTGATAACAAACAGTTACCAATTAAATAGTATATTGAAGAGACACTTCAACTACACACACACCTTGATCTTGCTTCAAAGCTTTGATCAAGTGACACACACTCTTGCTTAACAGCTTCGAGTGGTACACAGCCTAGAAACTACCTAACCAATGCAATCAACAGTTGCTTGGATTACAAGTGTTCCTAAGACACAATCGTGAAGAACAACCTCTTCACTTCTAAACTACTATG